>VYZR01123967.1:52269-74096 GCA_013400675.1 Oxylabes madagascariensis
GTTCTCCTTGCAGTAGCTCACTATGCAAAATAAAGCCATATACGTCATGGGGTGAAATCAATAACAAATATTCCAGTGTGTTCCCTCTCAGTTTACTTTTTGTTGTGGGGTTGGTTTTTTTTCCTCCAAATAGTAGTTTTGAAGTAGGTTTAAAGCTGATTCTTTGAATGCTCATCAGACATATGTGTTTTCCTTTCCTTGTCTCAGACAGCACAGACTGTGTTGGTGGTGGTAGTGGTTTTTGGCATCTCCTGGCTGCCTCATCATGTGATCCATCTCTGGGCTGAATTTGGAGTTTTCCCACTGACTCAAGCCTCCTTTCTCTTCAGGATAACTGCACACTGCTTGGCTTACAGCAATTCTTCTGTGAACCCAATCATATATGCATTTCTATCTGAAAATTTTAGGAAGGCCTACAAACAAGTCTTCAAATGCCAGATTGGTAATGAGTCAATTCTGAATGATGCTAAGGAAAATAAAAGTCGGATAGATACACCACCCTCTACCAATTGTACCCACGTGTGAATGTCGAGAAGCCCTGTATGTTGGCTCTTCCTTTATGGAAACTAAACACCAAGAAAAAAGCACAATGAGGTTTATCCTGGGTTTATCTTGGTAAAGCTAATTACTATTTAATGTACTGAAGTTGCATTTGTAACCAAAGTTTGTGAAACTCATATGAAAGAAACCTCGGCTGATCCTTTGCATCTTACATAGCTTTGTCAAATAAACAAACCTCTTGGACTTCCATAGATATTTGAGAAAAAAATTGTTGAGATGATTTGTCTGTGTTCTTAGTCACTAAGCATACAAAGGTACAAGATGTTGATGTGGACAGGTAACTTTCTGACATCTTACTCCATGAAAGTGAAAAATGGATAAATTTTCTGTCCCACAGATAATAAATACTAGACTACTATGATTTCAAGAAGGAAAGTTTTTGTTCTCTCTTCAGAATGTTTTGAAGATTCCTTTTTTCTTTTAAACATGGGCTCTGAGTTGGAGTTGGAATAAGTTGTGTACACCTTGAGGCAATTGCTTTAGAGAGGAAATGCTATTTCTGTCTGTTTAGCTGGTTTTAATGTGTCTTACTGAACAAGGGTGGATTGGTTTTCCACTTCATATGGCTGCCTTACTGTATACACAGAAATTTTGTGTACACTATATATGGGTTTTTTATGGCCTGTATGTAATTGTAGCAAAATGAGGATTTGTGTCTAACTGAGGGAAGCTTTTCTTCATGTGCTGCATGTGTATGTATGTTTCCTTATTTTCAGAGGCTTTGGGATGGAGATAGAGTTTTAAATGTGCAATGTATGCATATGTTTTAAAATATTATGTTTCATAAAGAAGCTCTACACAATGTTTAAGGATTTAAAGGTGGCATTCCCTTAAAAGTTGTAGGTGGAGCTTGATATCATTTAGTTTTAAACTGGAAATATAAAGAAAGTTGCATTTAAATTAATGTGAAGTACATAAGGTAAATGATACAATTCTGCAAATCCTTAAATGAAATTAGTAGTTTCTGCAATTTTACAGGTTTACTGAAAATGTTTTTAGGTGGTAAACCACTAAAGATATTATGGAAAAACATTCCTTTAAAAACACTCTTTCAGCTGGAGTACGACATGATTTTACGTTTTTTAATTAATGATCCACAGACTCATAAAGCAAATCAAATTAAAGGAACCTCTGGACATCCTCTCAAGGCAGGGATACCCTCAGAGTTATATCATTTCCTTGTCTAGGCAAAATCTGAAAATTTCCAAGGATGACAATTCAACAATATTTTTGGAGCACCTGTGCTAGTGCCTAATCACCCTCACTAAAATATTTTTCCTTATCCACAGCTGGGATTTCCCTTGGTGTATCTTGTGGCCATTGCTTTCTACCCTTTCACTGTGTGCTGAAGTCTTTTCTCCAACAGACTAATGTGTAATTTTAAGATGGCCATTGAATTTCCTCTCAGTCTTCTCTTCTGGAACCAAGTGCTGCTCTCAGCCTCTCCTCAGGTCCCTGGCTGGGTCAGTGGCCTTCCACTGCCCTTCCTCCGGTGTGTCCATCCCTCTCATGAACTGAGGTGTTCAGAACTGAGGAGTGTGTTCCAGATGTGGCCTCACAAGCACTGAGCAGAATAATTGCTTCTCTTGACCCATTGGCTGGTTCTTGCTAAATCCAGCCCAATATTATCATAATTTATGAGTGCAAGGATATGCTGCTGACTTGTATTTAATTTCTGCTTTACAAGTCCTCGAGTCCTTTTCTGCAGATTTGCATTGAGTCCCAGTCCAAGTGTCAGGACTTGGCTTTTGGCATTCTTGATCTTCATGCATTTGATAGCTGTTATTTCCACATTTCCAGCTTACCAAGGGCCCTTTGAAAGGCATGCCTGCTCTCCAGAGTATCTGCCACTCCTCCAGGTTTGGTACTGTCTGTAAAATTGCTGAGAGAGTCCTGCAACCCTCTCCTGGTCTTTGAAGATGCTAAGTGCTGTTGGCCAGATGCTCTTTCAGGTTCCTTTTTCTCCACAGACTTACTTTAGAAAAATTAATAATTCAGAGTGGTGGAATGTCAGCTATGGAGAGTTAGCTCGCATAAAAATATCTTTGTTTATGTGTCATTATTGTCTGCTTGGAACCAGTAAAATAATATCAAAGACATGCTATTGCATGCATGGTGTTTGTGTCCATTCTTTCATATGAAGAGAGCATTTGATGATATTTCTAGGAACAAAAAATATAAATATATACAAATATACATTTAAAAAATCTCTCAATTGGAAAAGAAAGGTTTATCTATTCAGGAAACCATTTCCTGGGCTGGGGCTTAGGTTTGGAAACAGCCTAGAAAGAAGTTCCTTTAAGTTTCGAGATACTCATCACCTCAAACACTCAAATTATTAAAGCATTATCAAGCTTCAGCTGAATTTACAACATTTTAGGAAATTCTACATTTTTGAAAACTGTGGGTTTTATTTTGAAAAATTGCTGGTTTATGATTTTTAATAAAAATTGCAATGTAAACATATAATTGTAAAGACAATTATAATAACAAGCTGGGTATATTGTCTCATCTAGAGAAGAATTTCTTTTCCTTGATTGTACATTATTTTAAACCTAGGTGCTTGATAGTAATGGAGCTACATCTGTCTGAAATTTTTAGGATGAGGGAGTAGGAAGGTAGAGACTTCTGTAACAACGAGTTAGAAAGGTCCCACCTTTTTCCTGGTGAATATCAGTAAAACTTCCACCTGACTTTTCAGGGAAACCTTAAGAAACAGCTGAAGCTCTAAGGCTCGGTTTCCTGCCTGAAACATGCCTTTGTTGGTCTGTCTCTAGTGTGGCTTTGTCATACTCAGCTGTGACACGAAGGTTATGAATATAGAAGCAATTTTAATGTGTGCTGTGAACTGTGTCCAACCCTTGAGCAGCTGAACACTTGGTCAGGAAGGTGTCCTGCCACAGAAATGGCTGATTTGGGTAGAAAATTGGGAAATGGGTGCTAAGATCCCCTATAACTGACTATTTGCTTCCACGTTGTGAGCTTACTGGCAGGGATTGTTGTTTCTGGTGGAAAGCAAAGCAAAAGTTTCACCTCATTGTCTGGCTTAGTATGCTTTTTTACATCTTTTTCTAATCAGAAAGGTTGATTTCAGTGTACCCGAAGCAAAGGCAAGAGCAAAAAAAAGATTTCTCTGGCTAGGCTTGAAGAAATAATCTCACTGAATTCCACCCTGTTGTGTGACTCTGAAAATATTACACTGTACAAGTCAAAATAGGCAACAGGAATGTTTACTCAAATTTCTCTCAAACTAAGACCCTGAAGCAGGTTTCTAACCAAATTTGCATTGTGTACCTTACATTTTCTGCTTTGCACCACTGTTGCCTTTAAAAAATACAGAAGTCTCATTAAAAGAGGTAAAGAAATTATCCCACCAGAGTTCTGAGTGTCATGGTTGCGACCCTGCCTGGTTGCGACAGGAGGGTGTTTGAAGAATAATACAAAATATTACGGCAGTGTTCTTCTTCCACTAATAAAGACTAAAATACAGTTCCAAGGTATGTGTGGACCCAGATGCACACTGTGCACTGCTATATAAAAATCAGATTTAGGATCCGTAGCCAAAACCCCTCAATTAAATGGCACTTGGCCAACATGCTGTTGAATATGGGCAAACATACAGAAAAATGAAAGAACGTGCTTAACTTTATACTCAGCCATGCTACTTCACAGGTAATTGTGTTGTCCACTTAACTAATTTTGAAGGAACAAATCTTATTAATTGCAAGTGAAGCTGACACTTAATTGCTGCTTCTGAGTCATTAAACTACACTGTTCTCAGTCACAAATATGTACTAAACATGATACGTAGCAATGTAATTGTTCATAATTGCCTAAAATTATTGTATCAAAAAATCTAGAATTTCTTCAAAATTTTCATATGGCTAAGACTGGTAACAAAATTGCATGCTCTAATAGATTACAAAAATATGCCCAAACTGGCTGAAATTATATGTAAAAACAATTATGACTGTATAAGAAGCAAACTGAAATTTTGTAGTTGAGTGTTCCCATCTACAATCCTAATATTCTTTCAATATTACGTATTATGAAATTAGTTGGATCTGTGAGTATTATAAAATTCCTCAAAAATACTTTTTTCTAAATTTAAACATTGAAAAAAGAGTATTTTGAAAACTATTTAATCTTTGACAAGATAGGCCATTTAAATTACATGTTTTAAGTTATGGTCCTTTGAGGTTTGTATTGCCTTTTACTTTGTGCGCATGCATCTCTTCCTTCAAACCTTAGCATTATTATTTTCATAATTGATTATATCTCCATTTTCAGAAATTAATGTCACTGTCTCCAAGAGATAAACATTAAGCTTTATCTATTTCATTTTGCAGTGAAATAAATTTTGCTTTAAATTCCACAGTGTAGGGAAGAAGATTATAAAATTATTTTGTGAATACATTATTTTAGAGATTGTTATCTTCATGGTTGCTTCACAGTGTGATGTGATGCGTTGAATCTAATGATATTTGTGGTATTTTGAGTAAAGAGGACAGCAGAGAAAAGAACAGTTTGTACCTTACAGAGCTTGTGTTAGTGTTCTGTATTCAATATATGGGAAAAAGTCAAAGACGAAAAAATAAGGAATTTGTGTTTGTTTCAATGTATAGTGCATGTAAAGTAGTGTGTAGCTGTCCTGAGATCTATTGTACTTTGCATGAATTTCAGGGGATTCTTCCAAGAGGTCTGTACCATCTCTTCTTGGCTCTGTCATATGAGATACGAACTGCTTTCCTTATGAAGTATTTACATAATTAAAAACAAGCAGCATCTTCAGGAAAACTTCCAGAAAAAATAGTGTAAAAATAAAACTGAACAGAGTTTGATTGCTAGATGTCACTAGGTGTTGAAAATTTAACTGATATAACAAATACTCTGATTTTCAAGTATTTATGTGCAGGAGGCACTGAAGAAGGCTGGTAAGAAGTATATTGAAATTTATGAAATTCATTGATATCTCTTATTTAAGTGTAGTTTAAATCTCTGTAATTTATGTATAGATTAGGAGACAGAAAAATAGATTCAGATTCATATATTTGAAGATGAGAAAAAACTATGGCTTCTTTAATGAAGTCCAAACCTATTTTACAAAAGCCTGTATGTGGCTCCACTTTTGGAAAAAGGCCACCAACTCGGTGCATATTTTTGTGTATATTTGCTTTAACATTGATCAAAGGCTATTTCAATACTGTAAAAATAGCTGGTCGAGCATGAAACCAAAATATAATCAGTTTTACACCTAATGAAAACCTTTTAAACCAAAAGTAAATGCTACAGCATGGATTTAAAATTATATGCACGTCATCAACTTTACTGTGCAGTACTGAAGAATCCTTTCTGTATGACATTTGTAGAAACGTAGATGTACCTTGGCCAGATACATTTGCTGGGTGAAGGCTGAGGTCTCATTTTACAGAAGTATTTCCCTAATGGCAGCATTCTCTTATTGGAAAACGGTACCATTTCCATTGCATGGTCATTCCATTCCTCTCTAAACATCTAATCACATCTAAAATTTGCTGAGAAAAATAAAACCTCTCCTCTAGCAATATGTCATCTGAGCTACATAGATGTTTCTAGTAACACCTGTCAAGAACTTATCAACTTGTTGAAGTTTAATATTAAGATTTTGAAAGAAAATACAAAATGTCTGCTAATGCCTTGTAGTTGTGACATTTACAGTAGAGGTGATGGTATGACAGTTCCTTTACATTGAATTTCACAATTTAGCACAAGCAAATGGGTAGTTTTAATATAGCAAAATGAAAAGTTGTGTATTTAGGAATGAAGAACATGAGGCAAACTTTAAAAATTTATTATTGTACTGGAAAATGATGAGTCTGAAATGCCTGTGAACTAAACGTGACCTTCAACTCTGTGTAACTGAAATGGCCTGCATGGCCCCTGGAATCCTGAATTCAGAGGATATTGGTACTGGAGCTGGGCCACAGGAAGCACCTCTGCATAGTGGGGGCTTTCACAAAAACATTTCCTAGAACTTTCTATAAAAACCGAAATACCCCAGCTGAAACCTGATAGCCGTTCAGCACACTCCCCTCCTAACTAGACACAGGAGAGAAAATATAAGGAAAGGCTCACTGATCAAGACAAAGACAGGGAGAGATCACTCACCAGTTACTGTCATGGGCAAAGTAGATTCAACTTGGGGAAATTGGTTTAATTCATTACCAATCAAATCAGAATAGGATAATGAGAAATAACCCCAAATTTCAAAAATACCCTCTCCCCACCCTTCCCTTCTTCCTGGGCTCAACTTAACTCCTATTTTCTTTACCTCTGCATCCTGACAAGCACAGAGGCACAGGGAGTGGGGGCTGCAGTCAGTTCATCACCCTCTGTCTCTGCCACTCCTTCCTCCTCAGGTGGAAGACTCCTCACACTCTTCCCTTTCATCCAGTGTGGAGTCCCTTCCACTGGTGACAGAACCTCTCCAATATGAGTCCTTCCCACAGGCTGCAGTTCTTCACAAACTGCTCCAGTGTGGGTCACTCCCATGGGGTGCAGTCCTTCAGGAGCAGGCTGCTCCAGCATGGGTGCTCCCATGGGGTCAAAATCCTGCCAGCAAACCTGCTCCAGTGTGGGCTCCTCTCTCAACAGGGCCACAGATCCTGCCAGGAGCCTGCTCCAGCGTGGGCTTCCCATAGGTTCATAGCCTCCTTCAGGCATCCACCTGCTCCAGTTTGGGGTCTTCTGGGGGCTGCAGGAGGATCTTTGCTCCACCATGGATTTCCACAGGCTGCAGGGGCACAGCTGCCTCTCCATGGTCTGCACCAGGGGCTGCAGGGGAATCTCTGCTCCAGCACCTGGAGCACCTCTTGCCCCTCCTTCTTCACTGACCTTGGTGTCTGCAGGGCTGTTTCTCTCACATAGCCTCACTTCTTTCTCCCACTGCAATATCCATAGCCTAACCCACCCCCCTCAGCTATGTCATCCCAGAGGCACTACCACCGTCCCTGCTGCGCTCGGCCTTGGCCAGCAGCAGGACCACCATGGAGCTGGCTGGCACTGCTCTGTCACGCAGCTTCTGGCACCTTCTCCCTGCAGCCCCCTACCAAAGCCAAGTGGCATAAACTCGTTGCAGAGGGTTCCTGTTAAGAGGTGCCCTAATGACTTTGCATTGCTCTGTATAGAGACAGAGAAATACCTGATGCTCTGCATCTCTCTAACTAGTGGATGAGTTCACAAGGCGAACAGTGAATTTCGGTTTACAGTGAAATTAGGCTATAACGGTTGAATCTTAATTAAGAGGAAGACAACATTAAGCCATGGGTACAATTAACCTTTGAATGCTTAATGAGCAAGTGTAATATATTCATCATGCTTCCAATCGCATCTGGCTATTTCTTGAAAGATTTTATGTATTTAAATCTCAAAATATGGACAAGATGATAGCACTGCTGTGAGGAAGAAAATGCATCTTATGTAACAGAGTATGTAGACCTGATGATCACAGTGGCCCTTTTGGCCTTAGTCAGTTTGCATTCATATTTCTGTAATTAACAGTATGAGAGCTATGCAGATACAAAGGGAAAAAAAACCACCACAAAACTCAGCTATTATTCAGTCAATTCGTGATCATCTAAAGTTGTATAAAGAATGACTCCACAAGTGGGCTAAAGCCTGGAAATGTCTTATGATGGTTAAGAAATCTGATTGAAAACTGGCGTGTGGATTGCCATTGGTAGAGGAAGAAGGCAAATGATGCTGATGTTCTTCTCATCTTGCTTAATTACTTTTTGCCATAATTACACTAAATGTAATCACTCTCCGTTACTCATGCATAGCAATTTATTGTTTCCATGGGAACTATGAGCTGATGGTTGCCAGCCCATTACAAACACCTGCATTTCCCTGCATAAATTGATGTCAAAGTTTTTACCAACCTGTTGTGAAAATACTGGAAATCTTTACTAGCTAAAGCCTCTGACAGTAAAGTTTTCAATTCCCCCCCTGCTTATATGAAACATTATAAAAGCTAATACTTTATCGAACAAACATAATCTACCGTGGTGTTTCTGATAGAGCAGTCAACATTTTGGGCAGATTTCTACAGGTTGTGTGATAGATAAACCTGTCTAATTATGGGTGTCCTGTGTGAGTTTTAGGAATAATAGTTACAAAATTGCTCCTGTCATGAATTCTGCTCACTTGTAATAGTTGTGCAACACTGATCATGCCATCCTGCCTCTTTGGAGGGGTGGCCCCCTGACCTGCTGTCATCAGTCAATCTTTGTTGAGGATGCTACAGGGTCAGACCAGCACCTCATCCCATTTATAGCCACTTCCCAGCTTGCCTACAAGCCATGCAAGGCTTCCAACAGAGTTGTAGGTGGGAAGGTTGGTGCGAATGTGGGCCTTGCTCTTTTCAAGACTTCTGCTTTCTCCTTACTAAAATATACACAGAGCAGTGTTTATTCCATGCTGTATTTTGGTTTTCTTGTCTCCTACCCTCAGTACTACAAATGAGGAGCAGAGAGACTTGCTTGTTCTTCATAAGTAAGCCTAACTGGATCCTGAACAGAAAGTCTTCCGTACTTTCAACCCTGAAATCTGTGGTACTGCAATATCACAGTGGCCACAGGGAACACCTTTGCTTCCTTCTCCTTATCTTCTGTCATTTGCCACCTTAAGTGAAATTCATCTTGTTCTAGTTGTACAAATAAGCTACTCCCACAGCTTTGTATCTGTGAAGACAAAATTAATTGCTATGGATTTAAGATATCCTAATAGTATGGCCTGATGCACTAATTGAAAACTGGTATCTAATTATTGACATCAGACAAGGAGAAGGAAGGGTAGGAGGAAAGGGAGTAAATGTTGAAGACAGTTGTGTGTGTGAATGGAATTATTTATGGTCCTAACTTTCAACCTCTACCTGGGCAATGCTTAGTAGTTTGTAGGCAGTTTGTTACTATAAGGAGCACAGAATCCTCTGGACTTGAGTAATTTAATTTTTTTTCATGTATTTATCTTTGCATGCCTGTAATAAACCATGCAGGATCATATTTCCATTATGTTGCCCCTTGTTGCTCTAGCGTTATCGTGAGATGTGTTTTCAGATTTCCTTGCATTCATATGGATGAAGATTTAAATATTCTTTTTAATTCCTGCGATGATAAAAGCATTTATTTTACCTCCAGTTCTGCAGACACCTGGCCAAAAGGCACAATTTATGTATAAATCACTACTTAATATCCAGAGAAATAACCTAGCGGCAGTTGAAATTGTTCTTGCGGCAAAATGAGACACAGCAAGGATCTTCAAATGTGGACTTAATTTTCACTGCAGTATTACAGCTGATAATAATGTGTGAAACATGATTGCAAAGAATACTTACATTATGATCCCATGCTGGAAAAATTATTTGTGTAAAAGTGCAGAACTGCACCATGAATAAGGCTTAAAATATTGTTCATTAAAAGGGCTCATGATCATTTTGCTATGGATGAAATAATAGGTGAATATTTAGGATCTTCTGAAGACAGCTCATTAAAATGTGGAAGTTCTGATGTTTTGCTAATTTTGCCACTCCTAGAAGGTTTCTATAATGTCAATTGAACAAGAACCTTATATTTAAATTATTTTTTCAGAAGATTTAGTTATATAAAGGCAAAACTTTCTTCCCCTTCATCTAAGATAGCTCTGTTGTCAATGGTTTAGCTGAGTACAAGTAGAAATAAATTACTTCTACTCTGTATCTCGTAGTATTCCCCACTCCTAAATATAGTATTTAGAGACTTTCTTCTACTTTTCATTGGTGAATACTCATTTTCTTGTAATTTGAAGTCTCTTCCATCAGTGCAAAAGAACTTGGTGATAAAATGGCTGTTTCATGGCTGATAAAAAAAGAAATTATTATGGGAGGAACTATGTTGTGCACTTTAATTTGTTTATAAAATTTGACTTAGACCTTGTAATTGGAATCCTTTTCTTATGTATGAATATTATTTGCTGTATTTCATTCTGTCTAACTAAAATGATGAAAACAGATCATACTATCAGTTTGGTGACTCATATCTCTAAAAAAGTATGTGTACTAATCAAATTAAAGCTCATAGCACTGAATGCCTGTTCATGTCCTGCATTTCTTATCTGTAAAAACCTCTCACTGTTACTGAAAAATATACTGCTTTTAAATTACTTTTATCCTTCCAAAAATTAGTGCTTGAGAGAGAAGGAAGAGGGAGAATATCTGTAAGACTATTTCTAAAGCCAAGAACTGTATTATGTATTATTTTATGAGGCAAAAGGGTAAGGTAGGGAAGTGCAAATAAGGGTGAAACTGATATATTACTGCTCCATATTTATGTAGATGACAAAGTCGAGTACATCCCTTGTGCATCCATTAGGAAAAGCAATGGAAACTGTTCCTATTGCCCAAGGCCCATTCTGTTATCATTCTCCTTGTATTGTAAGCTCTATGTACTCCACCTGAACAAAATCAAAGTGACGGCTAAATTAATCAGCTGGACTTTACTGAAGGAAAGCAAAAGACAAAACCATGAAAATGCAGTAACAGATCTTGAAAGAAATAATTGGGAGACTGGGGATGAAGCTGCCATTGGGCATTTGGAAAGTTCTCCAGCATGCAATTTTTGGAGATGGATCACTACATAATTTAGCAGGTCAGTAAGCCTTCCCATCACCCATAGTTCTGTTATGATATGTAATTTATTTTGCTTTTATTTTTTAATCTGATTTAACTTCCCAGGAAGTTAGGGAGTCTTTATAATTATTTTGGTGGAAATCAGATCTGACTTTCTCCCACTCCAAAATAGTGTTCAAATTGCTGTTTCTGCAGTCTTTCTCCATGCTGCAGAGCAATGTTCTTGTGCAGACAGAAAATTAAGTATTCTCTTTGGAAGAAGAAAATCTCCTGATTAGCCTTTAACATCATGAAATTTGACCTTTATGTCAGGAAGACTGCAATGTCTATCCAGGTGAGATGACCCCATTTGCTATTTCTTAAACAATACGAAATCGAGGACTTAAGTTCATCCCTTGAAACTCCATGAAACTCCTACCGCTGCAAAAAGAAAAATGAAAAGAAAAAACTCATTTTTTATATGCTACTGGTTTGTGGAACAATTCAGAAATATCTAGATGATTCATAAACGTTCTATATCATTGTTTAATATGCACTGCATATAGAATAGTGAATTCTAAAAAACAGATAAAATGATTCCTCAAAAAAACTCATCCTTGGATGTTATCACAAGCAATTCAATTAAGGAATTACACAAAAACCCTTAGAGTGGCAGCCAACACATATTAATCAGACTTTTTGGTCTTGTTGCAGAAAGTAGAGGGCATATGTTCTTGTCTTCCTGTTTTCTCTATTTTGTCTTAGTATTGCTTCAGATTTACTTTGTATTTTCTGCTTACTTTGCTTTCCCTGTGTGAATCATAATTTATTTAAAAAACCAAAATCACGATTCTACAGAACTAGTCATTTACAGGCCTGATATAATTATTTTGAATTAGAAGTACACTTTTATGCGTAGCATTATTAGCAATAGCCACAATTTCTTGCACCTGCCCCTAAATTCTGTTGAAGTGGTCATGAGCTCTAGCACGGTGTAAGCAAGAGAAACTATTGGTTTACCCAAATTTAAGTGACCAGCCTGAGGCAAATAAAGTTTCCACAGAGACGTCAAACAGATGTTGTCAGAACATCTCATTTGTGCGAGCATTATCATCTCATTAGGGGCTCTGAGATACTCTGTTCCATTACAGCAGGAGCAGCCTGGCTGGACTAGGTGTCTAAAACATTATGTAGCTCTGTGCATCTGTTTACTGTGCTTGGTCATGCCTAACCCTCACTGCTTCTAATGAGGTTTCTCGGGAAGTTAATTGTATTACAAGGTTTTGCCTCTAAGAGCTCTGTGACTGCAGTTGCAAGCCTGCTTTGGTTAAATCACTGAAAGCAGGTGCCTGCTGCATTCTGAAAGCTTATTTTGGTATAGATTTCTTCAGATGTTTTTCTTTCGTTATTGTTTTATATTTCAACTGCTTATTGTTTGTCAAAATCTGCTTTTATTGATGTTCAAGAGAGTTTTCTTTCTAATGGTGGATGTTATACAATATTCAAGGTTGGGCTGAGTGGGTCTTTATTGCAACCTGATCAAGTTGAAGATGCTCATTGCAGGGATGTCCGACCTACGTGACCTCTAAAGCTCCCTTCCATCCCAAACCATTCTGTAATTGTTTTCAGTAGGATTAAAACCATTCCGGATTGCTTTCAGTAGGATTAATAATGGCAAGAAAATGGTGGTGTAAGTAATGTAATGGACCAGCACCATTGGACCAGGACCTGCATGCCCTTGGATATGACATTCCCTGACATCATCCAACACTTGTAACTGAGACACAGGGCTGTCCTCTAAGAGACTCATGAGGAGTGTCTCTCCTTTGTCCCAGACTCCTGGAGACAGGGCTCTGACAATACCAACAGTCACTGAGGTCCTGCACAACCTCATGTGGCCAGTGCTGGAATGGTGTCTTCTGATGCAGCAGCTTTGGGGACTTTTGTGAGTGACTGATCACAATTATCTGATGCAGGCCAGTTCTTCATCAGTCCTGTTATTTTTGACATATCCTGAAAATTTTTGCCTTGATTTTTTTCTTCTGGACAAGTTTAGCTCATAGCACATCCTAAACAATGTGTCTAATACATTTTGTTAATTTTATTGCAGTGATGCTCCTGAAATCCAAAAGTGGGTTTCCACAGTACTTAATGCTGTCCTTACAGAGGGAAACAACGTTCTCCCATACTCTTCTTAAATCAGGGCCATCAAACTCAAGAATGTTGGGTAAGAAATAATGGAAAGGATTAGCAGTACAACTGTTACTTCGTACATCAGTGAGTCATTTGGTATTTTCAACAAATGCAAAGTTATTTATTGCCTCGCTAGGTTGGCTGCTAAGGTTTATGAGCTTAGCAACCAAGTTACAGGGTCAGATGACTAAAAATATGTTTTGGAGGGAAATATTTTGGGGGCTTGTAAAAAGAAAACACAAAATGAGATCAGGATTGATTAGGTTAGGTTAGAGAGTAGAATGCTTGAAGAATACAGTATCTCTGTGGTGAAAATATCAACTCAGTGTGGAAAAGATATCCGTGGCTTTCTAAGAATTCTATGGGCCAAAAATTCATTTTGTGATCATTTCTGTGAAAACATCAACAGTTAAATTAAACAGACCCATTCCTACTTGAATCTAATTGACTCATATCTTTTGCTTTCCCAGTACTCTATGTTTAATCTTAATTCACTCTTCCTTTCCTCTGCCAAATGCAGACATCCAAAGGCTCCAATGACCTGAATTGTAGTAGCTCTAAAATCAGAGAAGACAATTAAAATGATAGCCTGTTAATCATGGAAAATAAATATTAGAGCAGTCCCAAACAATACTGGGGTCAGCTGTATCTCAAAATGTTTTTTTTTTCTACTTTTTCATTTAAATAAGACCTCTGCTGAAGCCATTCCCTGGGTCACCTGCGAAGGCACCTTATTCCTCCCATGGTGGAAAGTGCTGCTCCTCCAAGGTCCTCGGGTTAGTAGAAACATCACAGCAGTGAAGGAAACCCCAGGGAAACCCTCTTAGTGTCACCTGCCAGGCACAGACGCCTCCTGTGCAGCAGCTCTGGCCGTCAGCCAGGGCCAGGCAGGGCTGTAGGGACGGGGCCAAGCTGAATCTGGCTGATCCTGGCTCAGGGTCCAAGGCCAGGCAGGATCAGGCAATGGGGAAGTGGAAGCTGGCCCTGGTGCAGCATCCCTGGGGCAGGGGCTGACAGCCCTGNGCTGTATCATACAAGGTAGTATTTTCCACGTAGCACATAAATATAAGGATACTGTAAAATTATGCCTGTTTTTTCACAATGTACCAGACTAATAATTAGCCACTAGGTCAGCCTAAAGGCATGGTTCTGAAGAAAGTATCTGCCTAATCATCTTTGCAAGGTTTTTGTTTGCTTCTTAGCAGAAGCATTGGAAGCAATAAAAGTTAAATAAAGTGAGTATGAGACTGTTATGGATCATTCATATTTTATCAATTGGGGTGGAAAATAATAAAATTATTAATAGAGTTAGAGCTCTAAAGAGTCAATAGATTGCTAAGTATCTACTTTTTCTACTATGCTGCAGATAATAATAAGAATTTGGGCTTCATAGTGTGTTATATTTATCTGCAATGATGACCTACACATCATGTGAAAGCACATATACAAATGTGCTTTTATAACAGCAGTGATTTGATTTTCTATTGCTCTACGTATGTACATTTTATCTCGAGAATTTTGGTTGCAATTGGAATAAGCTATTTGGAATGCAGCATGTTATTGTAAGCAAAAAATAAATATAAATGAGGCCAGCTGATGAGATAGCTGTGGGCTCCAATGACCAAATCTGTTGCTAGGCTCATAGTCCCAAAATCAGAAAGTCCACAGCCTCAGAGTACAAATCACTGATATGCTACAAACTCATTTTTCAGCTCTGCTTCAGAAAAAGCTGACGGCTAACTTGTTGCCAGAAAGCTTTGTGCTGGATGACATTCTGCAAACTATGTAAAAAACACACAAAAGTACAAGCTGACACAAACTCCATATTGTATACTCCAACAGATTTGCAGTAGTATATTCATATCTAACAGGGATCAAACTGTGTTGCTGAGTAACTGAGTGGTGCCCAGAGGTAAAGGTTAACAGTCACATCCAGGGAGTGCCTTAATAGAAAGCAAAAACCAGAAATATTGCCTCTTCAAAACAGAAAAGCTCACAGCAATAAAATTCTTTGCAAATTCTACTGACAGCAATGGTAACTTAACTAATAGAGAAAACTTAACAAAGTAAAACAGTGGCTAAAGCTCTTATAGTTTGCACACTAAAACTATTGAAACTTTGCTGTAGTAGCTGATGGACATGGCAATTCACAAAAAAAAATCTAAATTATGTGAGAGTCAAATCTTCCATAAATTGCATAAGTAATGCCTAATGATACCCTAAGCTTGTATGTTATTTTATATTTAATTCATGTTAATGCCAATCCTAGTGACTTCAAATGCTGTATGAGCAACCTATGAAGAGACAAAATGTTGCATCCTCAATTAAGTAAATGGTTTGCATACCATGCTTTTTTTGCATTGCCTGTTTGCATGTGTCTCTCCAGGATTACAGATAATATCTTGCAAAACAACATTTAACATGTAGGAAAAGAAAAAAAGCACCACTACAGGTCTAATTGGTCTAATTGAAACCACCCCCCCCCAAAAAAACAAACAAACAAAAAAAAAAACCACAAAAAACAACAACAACAGAAAACACAACAGAAAAGTCTAGCTAGATATGTCAAGTTTTTAAATCAACTTAGTGGAAAATACGAGCATCTGGCATATTCCCAAGCTGTTGATATTGAAGTATTGGTATTTGAAACTGGTTTTNTTTTTTTTACTTTTTCATTTAAATAAGACCTCTGCTGAAGCCATTCCCTGGGTCACCTGCGAAGGCACCTTATTCCTCCCATGGTGGAAAGTGCTGCTCCTCCAAGGTCCTCGGGTTAGTAGAAACATCACAGCAGTGAAGGAAACCCCAGGGAAACCCTCTTAGTGTCACCTGCCAGGCACAGACGCCTCCTGTGCAGCAGCTCTGGCCGTCAGCCAGGGCCAGGCAGGGCTGTAGGGACGGGGCCAAGCTGAATCTGGCTGATCCTGGCTCAGGGTCCAAGGCCAGGCAGGATCAGGCAATGGGGAAGTGGAAGCTGGCCCTGGTGCAGCATCCCTGGGGCAGGGGCTGCCAGCCCTGGGGGGTGAAATGGGCTCCTGGGCCATGGGCAGGTGAGGGCAGCCCCCGGGCTTGGGCAGGGAGAGGCAGGGCTGTGGATGCTCTTGGGACCCTGAGATAAATAATCAGCTTTTTCATTTACAAACTCATCAACACTTTAACCAGAAGATGGAGCCTGAAATTAGCTTGTGCTAATGATACTGAGCTGACTGGAAAACTTTGGAGGAAGGATGTATAAACCCTGTGCAGTGGTGACAGAGCAGGTAAGTCCGGTGTATTCAGACAGATATTATTATGCATTTATTCAATGTAAAATATCCAAATATTCATTGTTTACTAGGAGCTGAGAAATATTTTTTAGGGATTTGAATACATAAGACAAAAATATTTCACAGCTGCAGCATGAAATATAAATATAAATATAAATATAAATATAAATATAAATATAAATATAAATATAAATATAAATATAAATATAAATATAAATATAAATATAAATATAAATATAAATATAAATATAAATATAAATATAAATATAAATATAAATATAAATATAAATATAAATATAAATATAAATATAAATATAAATATAAATATAAATATAAATATAAATATAAATATAAATATAAATATAAATATAAATATAAATATAAATATAAATATAAATATAAATATAAATATAAATATAAATATAAATATAAATATAAATATAAATATAAATATAAATATAAATATAAATATAAATATAAATATAAATATAAATATAAATATAAATATAAATATAAATATAAATATAAATATAAATATAAATATAAATATAAATATAAATATAAATATAAATATAAATATAAATATAAATATAAATATAAATATAAATATAAATATAAATATAAATATAAATATAAATATAAATATAAATATAAATATAAATATAAATATAAATATAAATATAAATATAAATATAAATATAAATATAAATATAAATATAAATATAAATATAAATATAANAAAAAATCTAAATTATGTGAGAGTCAAATCTTCCATAAATTGCATAAGTAATGCCTAATGATACCCTAAGCTTGTATGTTATTTTATATTTAATTCATGTTAATGCCAATCCTAGTGACTTCAAATGCTGTATGAGCAACCTATGAAGAGACAAAATGTTGCATCCTCAATTAAGTAAATGGTTTGCATACCATGCTTTTTTTGCATTGCCTGTTTGCATGTGTCTCTCCAGGATTACAGATAATATCTTGCAAAACAACATTTAACATGTAGGAAAAGAAAAAAAGCACCACTACAGGTCTAATTGGTCTAATTGAAACCACCCCCCCCCAAAAAAACAAACAAACAAAAAAAAAAACCACAAAAAACAACAACAACAGAAAACACAACAGAAAAGTCTAGCTAGATATGTCAAGTTTTTAAATCAACTTAGTGGAAAATACGAGCATCTGGCATATTCCCAAGCTGTTGATATTGAAGTATTGGTATTTGAAACTGGTTTTGTTTTGATAGAGCTCCTTACTTTCTCTCTTTCTTTGCCAGGATGGTATTACAATCAAACATTCTTCATTATTCTATTGTGTGAGAATGACAAGCTCTTGAAAGCAAATGAGCAGCTTTGTTTACTACTAAACTGTTAATATCAATCTACAGTTGTTTATAGGAAGAAGGAGGGTACCAGCATTTTAATAATGCGTTTGTTATTAGATACAACATTGTTAGATAATATGGTTTTGATTGAATAGAATATTTGTTATTGTGTGCAGTTTGAAAAGCTAATGCTAATTATAGTTGGATGCATTTTGAGCTCAGAGGGGAACTATCATTTCCTTTTGATGGATCTCCCTAATTAAACCCCTCATAAAATTTCATCCACCTCAGCTACAGGTTTCTCAAGGAAAGGGCAGGAACTTTCTACAGGCACATACACATTTCATTTTACTATTTGCTGTCCAGGTTCTCTCCCAGTCAAAACTCTAATGAGAGTTTCATGGCCACCTTAAACCATCATATCCTTAATCAGATTCTCTGCGAGCTTCAGAATATAGCTCCCTGAATGCAATTTGTGCCAGTAGAAACATGGGATGATAGAGGCAGAGGGTGAGCACTTGCAGACAGGAGATAGACTGGGTTTTTTGACAGCTGTACCTGCTTTATGTCATTGTAAAGCAACTGTGAAATTACAGCTTGTCATTAGATTTCAGAGATATCTTAGAAATGTCCACTAGCAAAGGTGATAATGATTAACATTAAATCTCCCCAGCTCATTATGATTTTTGTCTTACATTCCTTGTCTGCATTAGATAGAAAATATGTTTATCTCTTATTTAACCCAAGAGACTGCTTTGCTTATATCCTCAGACCTTAAAATTCTAAATGAAAATTGCCCATCTCGTTCCCATTCCACTCCGGCACCAATCAATTCTATGCTATCTCACTACTCTCTCTTCTGTGCCACAGAAAGAGCAATTTCCATTCATTTCCAATCCATTTCCCTACTGACATTTCTCTGTATTCAGACCAAGTGTTCCTTAGCCTTCAGCAAGAGCATTTCTGGCCTTTTTTTGCATTTATGTATCTCTGCAAAAAGACGAAAGGGTCTAATAAAACTTTTCTTCTTTCTTGGGGGCAAGCCATCAATATAGCAATGAGCTCAGGGCAGAGTTTTGTTTGTCAAGTTTCTCTGACAGGCTGTAAATACACCTTGCTCCTTGATCAGATGAGAAGAAAGTACTGGCATCAAGTGTACTGCAAATCCAATAACTAGTGTGCTGCTTTCGTGGATATTTGAAGCTGATCACAGCTGATGGAAAGTGCTTCGTGCAGGTATGTTTTCTCATGGGCATGTAGTATTTTTCCATTATTTCATATTCTCTTGGAAAAGGCCCTAATTCATCTTCCCTTTCTGCCTGCTTTTTGTTTGACCTTAGAAAAATGAAGTAGCCTAGCTATTGAGTTATTGGACTAGTGGAAGTGCTATTTTTGACAAACCTGGAGTAGTCTGTAGTACAGAATGTTTACAATATTATCTTCAAAGGGACAAGTCTGAAACATGAAAAACACACTGAAAATGTGCTGGTGTAAAGATGGATTACACTTAGGGGCTGGAGTTGTTGCAGAGACTTGCCAGGGGTAGCTGGTTAGTGCATGGTGAGAATGCGATTTGCTGTCTGCCATGTCTTGTCTTACAGTGCACCATGCGTGTTTAAACACCTTTCCACTTACCATGGAAAATTTGCTCAAATAATTTTATGTTACTCCCAAATCCTGTTCAGATCCTGTCACAATCCAGATTATAAAACAAACAAACAAAAAAGTAGGTACAATTAATGTACTAAGTAGTCTCCTAACTTCAGACACCTTCCAGAGCATATTACAAAAACCTGTCACTCAACAATGGCTTTACTTGCCCGTATTTCCAAAAACACACCACTGGGCCATTTCACCGCTCTACCTCTTGCCAGTCAGTCTTAATTTTGAGCAATATACATACAGTGAAATAAAGCAAATACGGGCATTTAAACTGGGATTTAACTGTTTTTAGAGCTTATTGGAAGTTAAAACAGAAATGATAATTTATTAAGTTTTGAGTGGTTTGCAGTTAAGTTAAAATAAGATAAAGTTCCTGGTAATTTTAAAGACATTTCTTCCCGATAAATGATTAACACTAAAGTTTTAAAGAAAGTCTAACTTCTGAACTAGATCCTGTCTCTGTTCAGACTGATGAAAGAAAGTTGTAATAAAATTTTACACGCAGTATTTTTGAGTAGCAACTAGAACTAGATTTAAAAATCCTGAACTTGTATTGATTGCATCTAATTAAATAAATGAATTTATGTTAAAATACATACTAGTGATAGTTTATATTTTTCTTGATGTGTTATATATTAGGCAGTTTTATATTACTAATGAAGAATTTTAAATTATTAATATGAACTTAATTTGACTTCCAGTTTCTATANGTCACTCAGTCCCTCACTCAGGGACTCTGTTCCTCTTTTCCCTTCCCGAGGTCCCTCCCACACTCTTTTTGTTTGCATAATCTGAAAGGTTTGGTTTTTTTTCTCATCCATTGGAATATTTACATCTGAAATATTTTCTTCTGACTGACACTGTGTTTGGGTAGTTGGATTCTTTACAATCTCATATTTAACTTGATTATATTACTCTGCAATCATCTTGGAGCATATTAGAGATATATTAAATGAAAAGACATATGTAGATTCTTGATGTATTTTATACATATAGATGATACCTTTTTAATCCGTCTTTTTATTTCAGCACACTGAAGGTATATTAAAGATTATTAAGCATTCAGGGATGGCTGAAGTGCTATAGTAATTGCAGAAGTGGTGCAAGAAGCGATGGGATACTCCAAGCGGTTAACAAACACTCACGACAAGTATCTTGTAATGATCAGGCTCTGCCTTTATTGGGGTTTCAGAAACAACTGGGGATAAATAAATCACATAAATGTATTCATGAGCACAAATCTTCTAGAGTAAGTGTCAAAGAAATTGTAAACTGCAGCACCTTTAAAATTAACAACTAGTACAAAAAAGCATGTGTCAGATGCTTGGAGGACCAAATGATTGCTTTTCAGATACAGATCTGGGGGAAGGAAAGAGGATCTTTAAATGTCACTTGGGGAAGGGCAGAACGGGAAGGAAAAACTAAGAAAAGACATCCATGCAGCAGAAGAGTCTTCAGTGTATTTCAAGATCTTGACAGATGTACTTATGATTAAGCTTGGCTGTGAAAAATATAGATGTCATTGCTGTTTTACTAGTATGAGACAATAAAATGTCAGCAACTCACAAGTAACTCGTATAAGACAGCCATGAGGATAATATAACCTTGCCAAGTTCCACTAGTAAGTGTATGTGTACAGGTAGCAATTTTAACTTGCTCCTGCAGAATGCAATAAAAACATGAAGAAAATCTGAAGTTTAATCCTCTAAATTTACTGCTAATAAATGCCTGCTCATAACATATATATTAGAATTTAGGTCTGTGTTTGAACAGTTCGTTGCATAGTAACGGAACAGTCTACAATATAAATTGCAAAGCTCTGGAATAACATCAAAATGAGTTTCAAATGAGATAGCCCTACAAAACACAGGCAGCATAAGCATCTGGACTGTTTGTATAGCTTGAACAAGGCTGAAGAATGTACTGTCCTATGTAGAAATAAAGTATAAAACTGGGAATTTAAATTAATTGTTTTAATACAGGTACAAACCACTGCTTTTTATTGTTACCACTGATCACTGAATGTTTCCATTAACTCAGTAAGGCTAAATGAAATACTGAGGACCTAGTAAACATTGTTTATAAACTCAATGTTTCTTGAAAGGGGGAAAAATATTTCTGTAATAGTACATATTGCCTATTACTATGAACATACAAATAGATCTAGAGTTCCTGAATAGCAATAAATGGGTGG
>VYZR01123970.1:0-17174 GCA_013400675.1 Oxylabes madagascariensis
AGGAGGGGGATTACAGGGAAAGGCGGGGTCTGGCAGAGCGGGGCTCTGATCAGCGATTAGGGCCGCACAAATTGCTCCCGATGGAGATGTTCCCTGCCCCGTGGATGCCGGAGTTAACCTCGCCGTGGCGGCTCCGGGCGGTTCCCGGCACCTGGTCCCTGGGATTCCCTGGGATTCCCTGGAGCGGAGCCGTCCTGCAGTCAGTGACAATAAATACATCGCCACAGGATTTTCCTTGCTTACCCATTGTGGGGTACAGCAGGAGAGGGAGGCAGAGCGAAAACTCCAATGTCATCTCAAACGGTGGGAATGNGGCTTGGGGGTTTTTTGTAGGGAGGGTTTAAACTTTTACTGAGGATGCAATCTGTTTTCTGGCACCTGAACTGTAATGTAAAAGACTTGTTTTCCCTCCTTTCCAGTTCTGAAGGTCTTTATCCATCCAGGGTGAGAGAATCAGCTCCTCACGCTATTTCCTGGCACTTCCTCATGCTCTTCTCCAATTCTTTTGTAGAGGAATTGAGGGAGGGTTTGTTTATTTGGTTGGTTTGGATTTTTTGTTGTTTTGGGGGGATTTTTTGAGTGGAAAAGCACTTTTGCCCAAATGTCAGGTGGGTGTTTCAAGCAGGACCACTCTGCTGATGTTCACGGGGATGGTTCATCTCCTCCAGCAGGGAATTGTGATGGTGTTGGGGTAAGAAGGGGTTTGGTTTCACCTGAAACCACCTGGTGAAATGTGCTGGAATTGGGGCGTGAGGCTCATAGGGCCCCAGACTGTGCTTGGCAGATTGGGTGAGGGCAGCCGTATGGATGATTCCTCGTTCCTGAATGCCTGCAGCCCATTAATTTCTGGAGAAAAAGAAAAGAGAGGAGAATTGGAATGAAGCAAACTGGTGCAACCCTGAGCCTGGGGAGCTGTGTCTCGTCTGTCCATGTGGTGCCATGAGGCAGCCACGGCTCATCCATCACTCTGAGGGATGTGTCCAAGCCTTCTAATTAAGGAATATAACCGGAGGTCGGGAGCTTAAACCGGTTCTGACCTGTATTTTTTAATTAAGGCATTTTTTTAATACAACTCTTGCTTCGGGTCATTCTGATAATACTCATCTGGACAAAATGCCTAACCTTGTTAACCCTCGATTGTTCCTGCTGCACTTTAAAGACAATCTTAAGGAAAATCATCCCAAAAATTGAACACCAAACAGTCACAGAATCCCAGAGTGGTTTGGGATGGAAGGCACCTAAAGATTGTTTCATTCCACCCCCTGCCACGGACAGAGACACCTTCCCCTAGACCAGGCTGTTCCAAGCCCTGCCTAAGCTGGCCTTGGAGTACCTTCAGACGCTCTTTGGGATCATTGTTTTCAACTGGCCGGTGGCCCCTGATTCCACTGGGATCTTGCAGAGCAGAGGTTTTTGACAGAGGGCTCTGTGGAGGAGAGCCTTGTGCCTATCGGCAGATGGAACAACTGATGAGCTCAGGGGATTAAGGAGAGAAAACCAAGTACTGTGCAGTTTTATAGGAACATTTTGGACGGGTTTTTGCTTAGCCTGTAGTGTCCTGCACGTAGCAATATCGCATAGGGAGAACTGCTAATTCACTGTTTTTATGCAGGGGAAACAGCATTCTAAGTGCATTCCTTCACTCAGCCCAGAAACCAAAGCCATGAAAAGCACATGGTAATGTGCCCTGTCAGGTTTGGCTCTTTTATCTGGGATCGTTAAAATATTTTCACTAAGGGGAAGAGAAATTGCTTGGTGCTTTGTTTGTTTCTCTCTCTCTCTTTTTTTTTTTTTTTTTTTTGGATAAAGATCTTCCCAAGGTGGGAAAACACCCACCTTCCATGTGACAGGCAGAAAGGTGCTCCGTAGAGTGGCCCTCTGGAATGGTTTGGGCTGGGATTCCCTGGAGTGGAGCCATCCTGGAGCCAGTGACAATAAATACACCGTCACAGGATTTTCCTTGCTTACCCGTTGTGGAGTACAGCAGGAAAGGCAGGCAGAGAAAAAACTCCCTGGTCATTTCAAATACAATAGAAAGAAATCAAGGAATAGGAAGAACAAAAATTTGAGAAAGACACTCCATACCCCACCACACCCCACCCCCGCTCCCCCCAATAATTCCCACCAGTTCTCCTAAGTCCAGTGTTTCAAACACTCAGGGCTCAATTTACCACCTCCTTGGTGGGGGGGAGTGTTTATGGCACATTCCCTACATTCCTTTTCCAGAAATGCTGTGAGATTGGGCTGGTTCTTTTTTCTTTCCCTTGTATGTGATGCAGAGAGTGACTCACATCTGGAAAATTCACCTTACTCTGAGCTCTTCTCAGAGCAACTTACCTAAAGGGGACATCAAACGTGATCCTGAGCATGCTGCCCCACAAAGAGGGGGTGTGTGCAAATGTACTTTTGTGTATTTGGGGTCAGTTTGAGTCATGGTAACAACAGAAATGGAGAGGCACGGGCTGAGATGGAGCATTTACATGTTCTAGTGGAGCAGAACTGAGGAAAATCAACATCAGGTTGTGCCCAAGGGTGTCTTTTCCATGGCCATGGTCATTTGTGCTCAGCGTGGCAGGAGTGGGAAGGAAAAACTCCATGCAGAGGTGTTCTCAGCCCATGCCCATCCCTGGAAGTGTCCCAGGCCAGGCTGGACAGGGCTTGGAGCCACCTGGTCTAGCGGAAGGTGTCCCTGCCCATGGCAGGAGGTGGAATGAGCTTCAAGGATTCCTCCAAGCCAAACCTTTCTGGGACTCTGGGATTCTATGGCCCAAGCAGGAGACAGCCCAGCCAGGCACTGAAGTCAAGATCAAGTTACTGCTTTCCAAAGATAAGAAGGGTTGAACCATTAGAAGAGGTGTCTCCAAAGGACCTTGTGCATTTATCTCAGCTCTGTCCTGAGTTTATATCCATCCTGCAGTGGCAGATTTCTCCTCAGCCCTGGCTTGTTGGGCTTGGTGGAGGAATTTCCACCCTAACACAGGAGGCCAGGCTGAGTGTTTGTACTGATTTCATCCTGCTTGCAAAGCTTCTGCTTCAATCTGTGTCTCTTCCCACAAGTTGGGAGCTGAGCCCAGAGGGTGAAATTCCATATGATTCACCCATTAATTCCACCTTCATTCCTGCAATCTGCCTGATTGCAAAACTTTAATTGGCTCAGGAAGGGGAATCTCTCCCTTCCCAAATTTAAGACAGTAGCCCCAGCTTCCCATCAAACCTGCAGCACAACTCCTGCTCTTCCCAGGTCCTGTGGAGTTGCTGCCGTCTCTCCTGATGATATATGAGGGTGTCAGGACTCGTTATGTCACGTCAGGGGATGCAGTGGGATAAGAAGAGCTAATGGGATGAGGCAGGAGTCATTTGGAAATGGAAGAGGGAAAAAAGGTTCTCCGTGCACCAGAGCACACATCTGTTTTGTGGCATAATTCAAATTAACTCGGGGGAATTCACTGCATCTCATGTGTCTTCTGTGGTGACACACAACACAGAAATTAAGGCTTGGAAAGCTTTTATGAAAGCTCAGCAGTGACAGTGGGTTTAAATTGCCTTTTTTATTTAAAAAAAAGAAAAAAAAAAAAGAGAGAAATTCTGATGGCAATTTCCTATTCTTGACTGATTCTACATAATTTGTGCTTGCACTGATTGCAGTTTTATAAACTCTGTATTTCTCTACCAAGGGGGGAGATGTTTAGCTCTTCATTTTTCTCCTGGGTGAGATGTGAATCACTGAGTGCGTTTCATCCCTGGGGATGCAACAGGGAAATTATTTCCAGGGTGAGGAAGTATGATCTGGCTGCTGTTGGGCTCCGGTGGTATCTTCCAGCCTGGCCCAGGCTGGCAGCATCTTCCTCCCCAGGACAAAGAGGGATGGAATAATGGTCTGGGGGATCTGTGCTAGGAATTGGGGATCTTCTGGGGGTAAGAAGAACCTGTCCAGTCCTAAAATCCCCAAGAAAAGATCCCTTTGGGCATTGGGTGCTGGTAGTGTCCAAGATCTACCTCAGGTGGGGCTGGTCCAAGAGATACTCAGTAGCAGCAGGAGAAGTGGCACCTCAGGGGTGGGGACCAGGTGCTTTGAGACCCTGCTTTGAGAACCTGTGGTGAGGGTTCCTTCTGCCAACAAACAAAACCTTGGTGCTCCCGACTTCTTAAGCACTGCTTCTGAGGAGGAGCCTGCTGGAGGTAGGTACAGGTGGAAGGGTCAAAGGCAGGCAGTTAGAGACTGGGAATGTTGGAGTTGCTTGGTCTGGAGAAGGGAAATGGGATTTTGTAAAGTGAAGGCAGCCGTGGGCCTGTCCTTCCCCAGTGAGTGATAAGTGGGTGCAGCCAGTGAAGCTGGAAGGAGTCAGGTAGGAGACACAATCTCCTCCATCTGCTCCCAAGAGAATAATTCTCTTCTGCTTTATTTTTGAAGGTATTTCTCCATTTCTCAGTCATTTTTATTTTGCCTCTCCCTGGTTCCGCCCACCCCAAATGTCACTGCTGCTGCTTTGAATCCAGCTGAGCAATTCTATCCGAGGGGAGAAGCACTCCAGGGGAGCCTCTTGTCTCCAGCCCCCTGGAGAAGACTTATTTCACTCTTATCTGTCACACATGTGGATGCCAGAACCTAGAAGAGGGATAACTGTTGGATTCTGTGTTCCCTTTTTGCTCCAGGAGCCTGTGCAAGGCCATCTCCATCACCATCAGGTGTCAGCTCCCTATCATCTGAGGAGGTGTCTGGGGAGGTATCAAGACGGGAATTCTTGGGTTTCCCAGGTTGTGCTTCTGAGGGTCAACCTGAAAAATGTGAAGAGCCTTCCACCCCCTGCTCCTGGCCAGCTGCTTTCTTCCTCCCACAGAGGAGTGTTTGGGGCTGGAATTTGGATTTTGAGGCCAAAAGCAATGGTTCCAGACAGCCCCTTTTTGCTTTGTGAACGGGTTATCTCTTCTGGCTGGTTTTATCAAGCTCTCAGGCTGCCCAGCCCAGAGTTTGATCCTCAGGCAGGTTGTGTTTGGCTCTGGTTATTTTCTTTCTTAATCTCTGCATTTCCTGGCTGGTGGCTTTGGTAGCCGTTTCTTGCCATCCTGGCTCCCAGGATTTGGGTTGGGGAAGGCAGCTGGAAGCAATCTAACAATACAATGTCTTAAAAAAAGAGGTGGAGATTTCCCTTTTTTATCATCCTTTCCCTAATCCTGCTCTCCCTGTTTATCTAGTGCTGGCTTCAGCACTTGTCAGCCCCTGATTTAACTCACTAACCTGGCAAAAAAGGAAGCCAACAAAAACAGCAAATGATTTTATTTCTTTTATTCCTTTTTCCTGCTGTGTCTAGTTAAAACAGCTCTGTGTGGCTGGATGAGGAGCCCAGCTCTGGAGTTTGCTGCTGGTGGTGGTGTTGGTAAAAGTCCTACTGGCTTCCTAAGGGTGTGAGTCCTTTTGCTGTCCTAAACTTACAAATATTGCCAGATTGAGTCCTGGTCCGTTTGCTAAGTAGGAGTTTTGGTGGGGAAAATCATTCTGGGTTCACGGTGGTCCCTGCTCCTGTCCCTTGCTCTGCTCCCTCCCTTCCCATGGCACCCACTCCTGTGTACTTGGTTTTGGGGGATGAAGCAGTGAGGAGCCCACCTGCTCTGGAAGCAGGCTTAGCCTTGGGGGTGTTTGTGATGTGCAGGTGAGGGATTTGTGTGCTGCTCAACTTCACAAAAATGCAGATTCTTCCCCAACACCCTCTGTTTTCACTGGGAGAGGAACCCCTCTAGCTTCACCTTGAGCTTGTCTGGAAAGAGATTCTACTTATTTGTTTATCTCTTTATTTCCAGCTAACTTTTTTGGGTGGTGCAGTTCATTTTACCCCATGGGAAAAATATCCTTAAGCCTTGCATCCTTGGTTCTCAGAACATTAGAATATCTCCAGCAGCTGGGCACCCTTGCTTTTCTTTGGGATGAGGGAATTCATCACATTGTTCTGGCTCTTCTCCCCTTTCTCCTGCGTGGTCAGAGGGTTTGAATGAGGAGGGTTGTGTTCATTCAACTGGGAAAGGTTGGTTTGCTGTGCTTGTGGTCTCTGTTGGGAGACTTTTCCAGGGAAAAGGTGTCTGGGACACGAACGAGGCTGGATGGTGCAGCTCCCAAGTCAGCAGGGAAAGGGTGGCTAAACTGGAGGCAGGTGGAGCCCAGTAGGAAAAGGCCCTGCTCCCCATGTGGATGACTGCAGCAGGAGGGTCCCCTCCTCCCGAGGGGGGAAAAAAACAAAAAGAGCAGGAAAATCGGCAGGGAACAAATAGGTTTTGTTTTCCTTTCCTGGATGGAGCATTTCAGCTTCACCTTCCTCCTGATGGCTGTGGAAAGTGAGTTCAGCAGGCTCCCAGGGCTCGGCTATTCAAGTTTCCAACAGAAAAAACTTTGCTTTTTCAGGACTACTTTCCTCCTTAAACAAAAGGGATATTGTCCAGGGAAGGATTTTGATTTTATGCTTCTTAAGTTGGGAAACTTCTTCTGCAGAAGCTTTCCAGTGGCTTTCACAGCACATTTGTTCCTGCCACCTCTCCGGGAGTGCTTGGCACTGTCCCCAAGCTCGGATCACTGCAGGGAGCTGCACCCCTGGTCCCTCACATTAGTCTGTCTCTCTCAGGAAAGCAAAAAAACCCTGTGGAACAACCTTCAGACTGCACATCCACCCTGTCCCTGGTGTGTAGATTGGATGCCAGGGACTCATGGCGCATCCCGGAATCCTGTGGGATAATTTATCTGGCCTTTCCCTTGTGAGGGTCTATCCAAAGGCGCTGGGTAACAACCAGCCCTGCAGACAGAATGGTTGTGACAGCAACTGCCATGATTGTCCAGCTCATCTGCTGGTCTGTGGTGTCACTGAACATCCAGTGTGAATTCCTCGTTCTCTGGAGCTAAAGAGGAAAACGGACTTGGGCTGGGATCAAGACTCCAGCTGCAAAAAAAAAAGGAGTCTCACAACGAGATATACTGTTGTGGTTTGGGGTTTTTTATCCTCACATCTTTGTCCCATCTTTGCTTCCAGCCAGTCTGGAACAGTGAGAGAAACCCAAACTCCCCTCAAAGGGAGAATGGAAGGAAGGAGGGCTCTTGTGCTTTATTCCTAGGAAAATGGCAGGCATTTGTCATTCTGCAGAAGCCCGGGTGTAAGTCAGGCTGCCAGACGTTTATGACAGGAATTTGTGTGATTCATGGCTGGGACTGCTGCTCAGACCCAGCAGGGATTTCGGAGCAGCCGTGCTAGAGGCCGGCCTGAAGGAAGGCTTGACATGCAGGAAGGTTGTGCTTCCATGTGGCTTGGCACTACCTCCCCAAAGAAATATTCCAGAGCAAGGGAAGATGGTCGATATCAATCTTTTCCTGCTGCTGGCAGATCTTAATCTCCCAAAGGAGTGGTTGGGCTCTAAGTGGAGCTGTCACAGCTTTCCCTTCCTGGGGCACCTTTCCTGATCTCTGGCTGAGGGCCACCTGCTAGTCCTGAAGGCACCAGATGTTGAGATATTCCAGCCTGTTGGTGTCCCAGGACGAATCACCCATATGGATGCACGTGAGGGGTGTGGCAGCAGTGCTTTTTGCAGGGAAAAGGCTTAGCCTGGGCCATGGAGGCCCCCTCCATGTCCTCCCCTGAGACCCATTTCAGTCTGGTTCTGCTGTTAAAACATTTGGGTTTTTCCTGCCTGCTCCTGGAGGGATGCTGTCCTGCTCTCAGTTGCTTGGGATTGCCATGTTTTAGTCTTCTCCTGCTCCCAGCAGTGTCTGCTTTGTGCTTCCTCCCCCTCCTGGGACTTTACTGTGTGCATATTTATCCTTTTTCTGCCCTCCTCTGCTTTTCTAAATATGCTGAGCTTCATTAAGCTCGATGATCCTGGATTCCCTCCATAAGAGTATTAAAAAATGGGTTAAAGGAGTGAGGCATCTCCACCCATGTCCAGATACAGTTGTGAAATAGTGAGGATGGAGGGAAGGAGATGTAGCACCACTGACGAACTTTATCTCTGGCCAGTTGTCATCCCCAGCCCTTTAAATCAACATGGCAAAGGAGCAGCACCCTGGCAGACCTTTGCAGCCCCATCAGGCAGGGGATGAGCTCAGTTAGAGCTCCCCATCCATCCGAAATGAGGTGAATTCCCTGCCAAAGGGTGACCCCTCTGTGCAGGGGTTTGTGCTCAAAGCAGCCTTTGGCTTCACTGGAAGGCGGCAGGGGACAGATGTTGGAGATCTCATCCTGGAGGGACAAAGGGGCAAATTCTACTCTAAACAAAATCCTCCCTCATGTCCTAAAGCTTCCTAAAAATGCTCTCTTGTGACCTGCAGATATTTATCTCTCCCCTCCTCTCTGGGTTTGCATGTTTATAAAGGTATACATACAAATGTATATGGAGAGTGTTTTAATCTGCTACCAGTGAATTTGTGTTATTTCAACAATAACAGCAGGACTGGGGCCAGAAAATTCATCACTGTGAGAGCTCAGCTCTAAAATCCATCATTATGAGCGCTCAGCCCTACAAACACCATAATCTTCTGCATGTCAAAACATTGGTGTCTTCTCTGATGTCTTGTAAGGATGCTTGATGCAAACCATCCTTATTGCCTCATCTATATGAAGGCCAATTATCAAATTAATGTACTTTGGTTTTAAGCCCATGACCAGAAGCCATGTGCCTGATTCTGTTGGAATTACAGGGAGATTTTGGCAGGTGTCGAAGGCTTGGACAGCAGCTGGGTGGGAGAAGGTAGGCCCAGCCTAGCAAAACTGCCTTTGGTGACTCTTGGGACCAGCCCTGTGGGGAAGAACAAGACCCAGGAGTGAGGCAGGAGAAGCATCAAGGAAAGGGAACTTGGAGTTACAGATCCCAGAATGGTTTGGGTTGGAAAGGACCTTCAAGACCATTTCATTCCAACCCCCTGCCATGGGCAGGGACACCTTCCAGGAGACCAGGTTACTCAGAGAAAAAATTTGAGGGCTGGCTCAGGGGTGTCAGAGCAGCTGCCAAAGCAAGGTGTTGCCAAGGGAGTTTTCCAGCTCTGAGCAGCCTTGCTTCCCTCTGGGGAACACAAAGGTATTTTTTCCCTGACTTCCCCTCTGGATTTCAGATTTGCTCTTGTGGGTGTTGAGGCAAGTTTGTTTATTACAAAGACTCTAAATATTGTGGTGCACATGTATTCAAATCCATATGCAAATAGGAATTGCCTAATATAATTTTTGTTTTCTCCTGCAAACAATTTCCCCTCTTCCTCCCATGTAAATCAGGAGTATGCTCTCCAATGTTGATAAATTCGGGCTCATCTAACCCTCGTGGGCGAAGAACTGGACTCTCTGTGTTTATAAACAGAGAGAGAAAATATATATCTCTCCACACAGAGTTTACATTCCACATGGGCTCTCTGGCCAGGGTCTCCAATAAAAGAAAAATATGTATTTCTTATCAAAAGGTGTTGCAAACATCTGGCTGGGTGGCGTCATCCTCAAATCCCATGAGAGGGATCCAAAGGAGGCCAAGCACAGTGCAATTTGGGGTGCTTGCTAGGGACAAGTAAACGTCGTGATTAAAATCAATCAAGAGCAGGAAAACTGGGCCGTGGGGCTCTTAGGAGAAGGCTTGGTGGTGGCTGAACATATTAATTAATCTCAAATGTTCTGATGCCTTTTTTCTCATGGTTATCTGCGCACAGTTGTCATCCCATGTGGTTCCAAACCCACTTGGAAGAATTTTTGGCAGGTTCCTAAGAGTCTGAGGTGCAGAGAAATTATTTTACTCATTAATTATTGCTGTTGCCTGCTCTCCTGTCCCACCACTTTACTGTTCTTTTACCAGGTGTCAAGGCAGCTTTTTGGCAGGGATTAGAAACTGGCTGGAGTTGAGGAAAGGGAACTTTAATATATATGAATAGGAGAAAACAAAACAAAAAAAAGCTTTAGTAGTTGATGCATCCATCAGCTTCTGCATCTTGGGCCTGAAGTTGTGCAAGCTCTTGCTGTGGTTCTGATGTGACAAATCTCATTTTATGTAACATTAATGTTCTGTTCACTCCATAAAATTGTCTGTGTAACCTCTGATTAGACTCCAAGGGTGAAATACAGCCAGAAAAATCCAGTTCTGAGCATAAAGCACAAAGTTATCTCTGGTCTAGTGTTGAAGTGCTCTTTCCAGCAAAAACAGGTATGAAACCACAGACATTCCTGGATTACTTTGAGGGTAAATGTTGGGAAGGTTTGGAAGATGGACACAGCATTTAAGTCGCACAGGGCATCTTGAACACTTGGCAGTTGTGTAGGGACAAGCCTCAAGCTTCGTTTTTCCTTTCTTTGCATTTCAACAAAGCAAAAATACTTGAGGTGTTCATCTTTCACCTCCGTGGAATATTTTCCTCTGTGATCCATAGTTTGGCTCGTGGCTCTTCATTATCCACTTCATTCTTCACTTGGCAAGTAGGGCCCCGTCCTCAGGGATCCTTGGTGGAAATCTGTTTGACAAACAAATGAGGTGATTCCTCCTCCTTCTCCAATATCCTCAGGTTGGTTTGTTTTTAAGAACAAGTGGACTGGAGGGAGAGGAGATGCTCCTGTTGGTACATACTTTGATAAATGATCCTGGGTGCCAGCCATTCTGCCAGAATCACTGGCCTGATCCCTCTCCCTTTGTGGAATGAGGACAAAAGCAGGATTTAAGGGAAGTCCCCAGCCTCATCATTCTTCCCACGTTTCCCCCACAGCTGTTAAGTGTGCTTGGGGCATCTATTTGGTCATGAACCCTGAGGGCCAGTCCTTGGCTGCAGAACTCCCTAAAGGAGGAATTTTCCTACTGCTAATCTTCCTGGCAAGGAGCACGGGCTCACTTAAAGCAATTGTTTTTATCAGTCACTGAACGCTCTGCAGCTCGAGCTGGGTGGTCTCTGAGACGTCGCACATGACTCACGTGGGCTGGGATGGGGAGAGGAGAGGTTTTTATGGCTGGGGGGGGAACGTGCGGGTGGGGGACCAGCCAAATTCCTCATGGAATCTCGTGAAGCCCCTCCTCACGTGGTCCAGCAGAGGTGAACTGCAAGGGGCTGCCTTGCTCGGAGTTCTGCTGTCCAACTCTTTGAGGAGTAGCCATGGAAAGCTGTCATTCCCAGCAGGATTGCATCAGATCAGTAAATCTCACTGGAATGGTCCTGCCAGGAATGGGGCTGATGAACTCTAAAAAAAGCCACTGGAGGAGTGTTGACTAAATTCATTGATCATGGGCAGAGCTGACCTGAGAGGACTTCTAGACCTGGAGCCAAGGGAGGCCTGAGGGGATCATCTTCAGCTGTCTGATTCAAATAACCACACCTTGCTGAGATCCTACCACAGGGAGATCTCCCAGCCCCCAAGGGTGGGAGTTGTGTTGGTCAGCAGTTGGTTGTGCAGTTGGATTGAGTGTGGTCAGCAAAGTGACTCTGTTGTCTGATGACCAGCAGCACTGGCATTGGTGGAAGGAGTTTGGGAGCCAACTCCAGCAGAGAGCTTAGAGATGGACACACTTTGAAAGCTTCCACTTCCCCACGCGTTTATTTGAAAGCAAATCAAGAGGGTGATGGGGTGGAAATTATCTCCAGCAAGGGATTGCTCTTTTCCCAGTCTTTTTTCCCCTGCTAGTGAAAGCATTTCACAAACAACAGATGAAGTTTTGCAATGAAGATCATGGCTTTATTTCCCTCTTCAGCCGGGAAATCTCAGCCATTCTTCAGCAAATCAGGAGGTGCAGGTGGTTAATGGGACATGCAATTGAAAAAGAAGGGAAAATAAAATCTCCATATGCATGGAGAGTTATGGAAAACTCTGAGAAAGGGATTCGTGACAGGTAGGAAAATCCATCTGTTTTTCCAGGGATGGATACAGCAGCTATCACTGGCTTGACCCCAGAGCCTTGGGCAGCAGAATTTCATCTGCTGGTGGTGTCACCTGGGGGGTGACAGCCCACCTCACCCCTGGATAAATGTCCTGGAATTTGACTCTATTTAGCTGCACATCCCATCTTAGGATGAAGGCCAGTTGAATACTGCATTAGAATTTAAGTTGGACTGGTTAGATCCTGCTTGGGCTTGGACTCCATCCCTAATTTCTTTTGTGTGGTCTTCTCTTGGGAAGCTTTAGAGAAAACGAGCAGTTTGTTATAGGAACATCTGGATCTCACCCAGGGATCATCTTCATCGTGCTGCGGGCTACTGTGCAGCGCCAGAATAGCCCTGGCCACCTCTTGCCTTTCCCCAGGGATGTGCTTGAATTCCATCTCCGGGTGTTCCATCCCTGGGTGTTCTCCCTGCCCAGAGCACGCTCAGCAGCTGCCGTCATTTGGGAATGGAGGGTCTCCAAGTTGGAAGTTTGCCCATCCTCAGATAGAGACCACCAGAGCTTGTCTGCTGTGCAGCAATGAGCTGCGAGAGGCTCTCAGCCACCCGAGTTTCCACGAGGCAGGAGTTCTCTTCGGAGGGATCCAATTCCCTCTTCCCTCCTGTTCCTCCGTCTGCAACCTCTGTCTTTCGGGTTTAAATCCTGGAGCTGTGGGAAAGCCCAAATATCCGGATCGCTGCAGGGCAGGAGGCTTATAGGGTGAGGTGACCCAAGGAGAGGCATGGGAATTCATCTCTTTTGGATTCAGTTGTGCTATTTTTTTCCAGTTTTTCATGAGGAGTAGTTGTTATCCTAAATAATACTTTTTCTTCCCAACTCTTGTATAATTTTCCATCTCCCCACCAGAGTAGGGGAAAAGAGGATTTGTGAGGAAAGCAGAATGGTTTTGCTTTTGGTTTCATTTTGTTCCTTATAAAATGGTTTGTCTTCTGAGTGGAAAACCTGATAAAATTAGCGTGGAAGTGGAAAATATTCTCCCTAGCTGTAGTGATGCTGCATGGCAAAATACTTCTGATCGAGACTAATCCAATTATTCTTGATTTGGCAATCCTGAAGGGTTGCCAAACCTATCCTTTTCCTGAAACTGAAGTCCCTGAATGTCCTCATGTACCAGGAATGCCAGGACCTCGTGGGTGCTGCCAAATGCATCGGTGCTGTGCTGTTGCCCTTCCAGAGGTAATATTTTCAATTTCAGCTGTAGGGCTGCAATAAACACCATCCTAAAGAAACCCAGAATGAGAGAAACTGGGATATTTGCTATCTCTGGCAGAGGATGTAGGGGAGATGGTTATTCCCCCGTCACCCTTTGACTCTATACCCCAAAAGGACCATCTCACAGGCAAGTTTGACTCTTTCACCTCTTCCTCCCATGGCAGGCATTCCCAGCTTTACATTTTCCTGGAATGATTTCTGCCTATAGCCCTGGTGGTGGTTATTCCCAGATGCTCCATCTCCCATCCCAGGAGGTGTTTGACTGCATCAAGGATTGGAGAGGAACCCTGACGGTAACTGAGTGATGTCCTACAACTTGACAGGAGCGCTGTCACCTTGGGGAACCTCCCTGCGCCCAAGCCATGTGGAAACACGACTGGAGCACAGCCAGCAAAGAGAGGCAGGGAAAATCAGGAGCTTGGAAAGTCTTCCACAGGTGGTTAAACAGATCAGGGATGTTTAATTTACTGAGGAGAAGAGTAAGGGATACCACGGCACAGTTTTTAAACAGCGAGTGATGCGGAGAAGGTCAGGAAACCACTGCTGTCTGCCAGCTCCTATATCTTATAGGATACCTGAAAGAAGGGATAGAATATTAAATAATACTTATATTATACATAGTATTAAATCAAATGTTTAAAATAGGGGGAGAAAAAAAATAAAAAAAGAGGGTTTTCAGGTATGTCAGTGCTCCAGCTGTCCTTGAGTGATGATGTTAGGACAGATGGTGTCCAGGTTTTGGGAGCAACATTTCTCCATGGTCCACAAGGGATTGCAGAACAATCTTCTGCCTTGCCCCAAGAGGCAGCTGAAATAATTCTCAGTGGATATGGAAATTCAGCTGAGGTATTTAGGATTAAAGGCTGAACCTTTAAAAGATGGTTTAGGAGTTTTGCCTGCCTGGCAGTGTGGGGATGTGGTAAATAACCCATTGGAAAAAAGACATGGATGAGGAGCCATGGTTTGCTCTCTAGGTGATGCAGCATGATTTTCTGTGTGAGGCTGGTGTTCCAAAGAGAAAAATGAGGTTGGGACAAGCTTTGTCACCAGTTCAGTATAACCCTGTGATTCCTCTGCCACTTGAAGTCACACTGATTTATGCTGGCAAAAATATTTGCCATGTTGGGATGCCCGATGAAAGGGATTTTCTTTGCTGGGATGCTGCAGCAGAGTGGTGATGTGATTGTGCTTGATGCTGGTCTGGTGAGGGTCCTGCAGCTCTGAGATGGAGCCGAAACTCCTGCAGGCTCCTCTTGGAGGTGATGGAGGGAGCGAGAGAGGCTTTCTGGGCTAGGTCACCAGCTTTGGAGGTTGGAGCCAGCGTGTGGTACCTTGTTCTGCTAATGATGTGCTTTGACCATTTCCCATTTCCCTGCTGACACTGGGGACCCTCTGCCATGTTCCTGGCTTTGTTTTAATCTTCAATAAGAGCAAAAGAAAACAACTGGTGCTTTGCTTCCACCTCAGTCCGAGGATGCTTCTTAGATGGGGGATAAGGGATGGATTTTGTGCAGCCCACGGGCCAAAGCTCACAGAGGCTTTGGTGGATGTTGCTCTAAGATTCCTATCTAAGGAGCACTCCCAGGGGAGGGATGTGTAAAATGAGTAATCAGGAGCTTGTCTGGGCAGTGGGTTGCAGCAGCAGGGCTGGGAGAGGAGCACGGGAGGAAGGCTGGGGACTGTTTGGCTGCTGTACGTGCCATCGCTTTCTGTCGCAGCACCAAAGTGCAGAAGTTTAAAAAGTGCTTGTGAAAACCCCCTCTCCAGCTCTCTTGGATCCTCTTCAGGCACTGGAAGGGGATCTGAGGTCTCTGGAGCTTTCTCTCCTCCAGGTGAACGCACTCAGCTCTCCCAGACTGTCTCACCCCAGGACGCCCAGCAAAGCCCAGCCCTTATTCGATGGTAAATCCCACAGCTGGGAGTGTTTCTTTTACAGGGAAACACTCAAGGACCGTTACCAAACCACAGCCAGGGGGATTGCCCACAGGTTTTAGAGAAGCTGTGAGATGGGGCATCCCTCTTCCACGGGGCTGGGGTGCTCAGACCACATTCCTCCCCTTGAAAAGTGCAAGGCAGCAGCAGCAGCATGAGAGGGTTTGTGGGACTATTTTTCAAGTCCAGGACAGCTGTGAAAGGTTAAGGAAAGTTGGTCAGAAAGCTGGGGGCCTGCTCCCTCCTGCTCTGCTGCTGTGTGTCAGGTCTCTGTGTGTTTGCTTAAATACAAATGGGTGCAGCGCACCCTGACTTGCCTTTTGCCACAGAAAAATCCAATTTATTTGTAAACTGTGGGAAATCAGCTATGCCAAGACCATCCAGGTGGAGTTAAGCTGAGCATGGTACAGCCTGTCAGAGAATATCTCCTTACAAAAGCCAGGCATGAATCATTTTGATGAACGTGTTTTATCCACCTGGTGCTGTCATTTCATGGTGTGGTTAACATAACACAGAGAGTAAATAATTCAGCTCCATCCAGCAGAAAGCTTGGCTCTCTCCCTCTTCCCCACCAAGTTGTGTCAGAAGCAGAGGTAAGACAACAGGATTGTCCATGCTGGCTCACCAAACAATGACTGTGGAATTATAGATTCTGTGTTTAGGCACAATGTGTTTTTCGACATTTCATCTTTTTCCTGTTTTATTACCTAGAAAAGGTTGCTTTCGCTCAAAGGATGCTCAGAGCAAAGGATGGGGCTTGGAGCAACCTGGGATAGTGGAAGATGTCCCTGTCCATGGCAGGGAGCAGGACTGGGTGGGCTTTAAGGTCCCTTCCAAACCCAAACCGTTCCATGATCATTTTATACCCAGAGCCAAGTTACTCCTCTCAGCAGTGCTTGGGATTTATCCTGGTGCAGGTGTTGGCTTTTGGTTTGTCTAAAGAAGGGTCTATCCACCCTCCTTTAATATTAAAATACTAAACTGGATGAAAATATTCCTCCTTCTTATGGTGGCCCAAGTTTTGTTTAAAAACAAGAAGCATGTGCAATTGGAATTTGTCATGGTAAAACACTAAAAAAAAATGTGTAACCGAGCCTTTGAAGCCTCAAAGAAGTTGTGGGATTGGTTTCAGCAGGAAATGGAAAAATTTCCTTTTCCTTGATGTTCTTCTCTTTTTTTTTTTTTATTTTTTGGTATTATTATTATTTTTCCTAAGACGATGTAATTTCCTGACTCTCCCTGATCTGCGCTGTATAATCAAAAGGAAGGGAAGACAAACTGGGATAGCTCCTTCCTGTAAGGAAATGATTTCCAATCTTTACTTGAATGCCCCATTGCTTTGCAGGCCTTATCCTTCAGATATGACTGGAAGTATTCTTTGGCAAAGGTCCTGCTTGCAGAGAGAGAGGCTGAGGATGGAGGGAAGAGAGGAAAGACCCAAGGTGGAGAAAAGGCTCCCAAGTAAATTTCCCTGTGTTTTGCAGCACGTTCCTATAATCCAAACAGTGCTTTAGGTTTACTTTCTGACATCATACCCTGTCTTGTGTATTTGGGTACCTTAAGGAATTCCATTTCTTATCTGATTAATATGAATCCTGGAATGGTTCGGATTGGAAGGGACCTCAAGGTTCAGCCCATTCCACTCCCCTGCCATGGCAGGGACACCTGCCACTATCCCAGGCTGCTCCAAGCCCCAGTGTCCAACCTGGCCTTGGACACTTCCAGGGATCCAGGGGCAGCCACAGCTTCTGTGGGCACCCTGTGTCAGGGCCTCCCCACCCTCACTGTGAGAAATTTCTCCCCAATGTTTTAAAGAATATTAAATATATTAAGAATATTAAATATATCTCCTCTCTTTCAGTTTGGCTCTTCCCTTCCAGGCCAAATGCTGGGAGTAATTAAAACCTGCTCCGTTTGCAAATGGGAATATTTTGCATCTTTCAAACCAGTCTGGGACATTAATAGCAGTTACTGGAAGGAGAGCCAAGCAAATGCAGAAAACTTCCCCCCAAACCAGATTTTCCAAAAAGATGCAAAGCTTTGTGCTTCAAGCAGTCTCCAAGAAACCGATGGAAAACTGCCACGGCGTAGTTTGGTTGGGAATAGGGTTTCAGAAAGGCTTGCGACTGTGTTGAAAAATGGTCCTAGACTTGATGCTGACAGATTTGG
>VYZR01123977.1:5278-22965 GCA_013400675.1 Oxylabes madagascariensis
TTCCTGATTTAACTCTGGCTGTTATGGTCTGAAACAAGGAATGCAATCTTGTTCTTCCCAGCAACTTCTTTTGTCTCCTCAGGTTCAGAAGAAATCCAAGATGTGTGTGTTTAACGCTTTACTACCACTACACTTACACTACTCAAAATCCTGCATAGCACTTGGCTCCATTTTTGATTATGATCTAAAAACCCGATTTATTCATTTTTAGCATTTTTGAAGGAGATGTGAATGCTATCCCAGCACAACATAGACACTGCATGTTACTTGCCCTGGGGTAGCACAAGGATGTGTAGAGAATTTTGTGTGTTTCAGAGCAGCAGGAGCTGAGAGACCCTGGAGGATCCCAAACATGCCTTGGTCTCACTCACGCTGTTTCCTCACACATTCCCAGGAGCACACTCAAAACTTCTGCTTAANATACATTGTGCCTTCTCCCACTTCTTATGCTAATTGCATAGTCAAAACCTCAGCAAGGTTGTTATTGCCATCATTTTGCAAGGTGCTAAAGGGAAGCAAAACTAACTCTTTAAGGTACAGCTATTCAAGTGGAAGACCAGAGGCTTCTATTTATTTAGCAGAGTCAAAGGCAGCACTTACTTACCAGAAGACTGCTATTATATTTTGGTTATTTGACCATTAGCTAGAAGAGCCACTTGCATTTTACACTCACTACCTGCTGACTTTAGAGCAAAGAGAACTAAAAAGAACAAAAAACATCAACAGGCACTTTAACGTAAAAATAAACTGAGCTTAGTATGAGCAGAATACAATTTGAAAACTGCTTAAATAAGGAAATTAGCATCCAGAAAAATACTTCAGCACTGAACATAAGAGACACAGCAAAGCCTTGATTGTCCAGTTATTCATGCTCGAGGAGCCCATTTCTCAAGTCTGGCTGAGTGTGCTGCTCTACAACTGCACAAAAGCTCTGAGTTTTCAGAGAGCCCGGGCTGCCTTCGAGCTGAGCCCTTCTCTGAACACAGCACTGCCAGAGAGCAGCAGCAGACAAAATTTAACTCTGACAAAATCTACTAGCTTATACTCCTGTCTGCCAAATTGTGACAAAGCCCCACAAATATATGCCTGGAAGCTGAGAAAAGCCACGTGTCTGACAGCAACACACTGAATAGTAATTTAATTTTGATTACATTTCCAACTGCCTTCTGGCTTACTTCTTGGTGAATTATCCCTCCTTTACTCAAGAGAAAGCAGGCAGCCTTTATCATCTCATCTCTCTCCAGTAATACTCATTTCCAAGTGACAGACCTCTTGCATTTATACAGTCAGCAGTGGAAGAAAGAAACCTGGATCACCACGTGCATGTTCATTACACAAAACCCAGCAGATTTATTCACTCACAGCCAGCACTGAATCTCTCAAGCAACACCAGTCCACAGAATTGAAATATTCCTCAGTTTATTTGCTCTAATGAATGACCTACAACAATTTTGTGAACTCTCTCCTTAAAATGACTACTCACACTTACGGTCTCATTTTACCTGGTGCAATCCAACAACATTCTAAGTAATCTAAGAAACTTTTTTATGACGGGGAGCACCACATAATGATATTAATGCTCATGCTGAGCTCTTACTGATAAGACAATTCTTCATTAGATCAGCTACCACTAAAGCGGGACTGACATACAAACACAGGAATTGGTACTTTTATGTCAGTAGGAAAATTCCTTCTTTGAACCACACTTAATGTCTTCTGCAAAGACTGAAGAGGTGCCTTGGACTGATCAAATATTTGACTTTACCTTCAAGTGCTTCAAAACCAAATATCTCTTAAACAAACGAGCACACATAAATATCAAACCAACCTTCCCCACATCTCTTCTTTAGTTTACAAAGAAGGGTCCGTCAGATGCACATTCCCTACATAATATTGCACATTTTAGTCTACCCAGCAAGAACCCTGGTCACAGTGTAACACGTAGTAGAGCAATAGGAGCACTCCACATCCTCCATTTGTGAGAGTTTAAAACCTGCTACATTTTAATCAGAGATGAAAACAAAAGCTGACCAGATGAGGCTTTTCAAAAAAGAGGGCCTGAATAGTGAATTGCCTAGCCTTGCCAGAGGTGTGCTTGCTTCTTTTTCATTAAGACTTCTAAAGTTCTTAGGAGTTGGTTATTACCCTAAGTAAAACTTCATAAGGCTTTCATTACATACAGAGATTCAAGATGTGCCACATTCCTGAAGCATTATAATTACTTTTTAAAGAGTCAAATTTGAGTGTTACAGAGGAATTACTTGCTCATAGTCCTTGAGCATGGCTCTAACTCTGTTCTACACATTTCACTAGAAGTTTGCAAAAGTTATTTCTTGTTCAGACACATTGTTTATCCAAAATTTAATTTTTGATTCCTTCCTTGCTTCATCTTTTTTCCTTGTAGATGAGAGAAAGATAAGAAATATCAGTCCAAAGGTTACTTAGCAAAGCAGTGACACACAGAGTGCTGAACAACATAATTGCATGAGAAACCCAAGCATGTCTTTAATTAGGCTTTCCCGTAAATGCCCAGAATTACTTCAGAAGAACATGGTAATTCCGTGCAGCTGTGCTCCGGAGGCACAACAGCACCTGCAATGTTTTCTGGATGGCACAAGGCACTGATACATCAGTGCTGGGTCCTAAATAGCATCTCAAGAGACAATGACTGATGCCCCTGTCTCTGACACACCATTGAGATGATACAGATGTGTTTTCAAAAGCAGAAATAACAGAAATGTAGGAATCCCTCATCCTCAGTGAGGAAAGATATCATATGACCCATAACTGTTCCCCTAGACAGGTTATTTACAGATATGCCTTAAAAGGCTTGAAAGGCACCTCACACCAAAACATTGTGAAGTTAAACATGTAAACATTTTGAAAAGACTGCTTTTAACAAATGCCAAACAGATTTTAAATCAACTTCCTACAATATGCATAAAAGAGTAACACCATATTAAATATATGTTTTATATTAAGAAATCTGTGTATAATGTAAGCCCCCAGTCATGACTTTCAGTAAAAAACTCAAATGCTTATAAATACTGGAACTAAAAGAGATCATTTTCCCTGTACCTAAATTCAGTCCACAACCATTTTAAGGTATAGTCCAACCTACATATAGATGCAGTTTAAGCCTAGTTTAAGAAGTGCAAGCACACTACCCTTATTTAAATAATATCATTGTCACCGACACTATTTCCAGTCAGTAAAATACTCAGTAGTCCCTCTTTTGAGACGTCTTAGAGTGATACCAGGAACTGGAAGACACTAGCAAACTTTGCTTCACAGACTTTAAAACAATGATGTATATTTATGTATATTGCTATATAAACTCACTTAGACTGGAATAAAGCACAAACATTAATTCTAAATGCTTAAGTTTTCAGAGCTTCACAGTCCTGGAAGCCTATGACTCCAAAAAGGTTCCTGTAAATCATTAGATTTATAGGTAAAGAACATGTTTTTATTATCTGCTTATTTTAGAGCAAGAAAAACTACAATGAGTAAAAAACCTCAGCACTACACTGACACTTTAACATAAAAATAAACTGAGGCTAGTATGAACAGAATACAATGACAGAATTACTTTAAAAAGGAAATAAGCATGCAGAAAAATAGCTGAATAACCTACACTATAGCAGTGGACATAAGAGACATAGTAGTCAAGTCTTGATCGCCCAGAGTTCTCCATCCTGGCAGAGCCCGGATCCCAGCGCTGAGCGCGCTGCAGCTGCGCAAGAGCTCTGAGCTCCGGGCAGCCCAGGCTGCAGAGCTGAGCCCTTCTGTGAACACCACAGGAACATGCAAGCACAATTCAATGGAACTTGAGCAACCAATTAACCCCTCAGCTGACATCTACCAGAGGGTTTGGCTTTTTCCTTTTTCTATTACCATTTACTGCAGGGTCAATAATAGTTGTAACGTGCAGAGAGAAAAAAGCGTCATCAGTTTAATCTGAAACATGTTTCCAAAATCAGGCTCAGGTCAATCAGTCAGTGCTTTTATGTACCTGGGATGTGAAAGAAAATATCCCTTAAATTTTATTTGTGTGTATTAACAGAGAGGGCTACACATAAATAAATATGAAATATAGATGTGTTACATAGTTTACAGTAAGTATTTTTCCGTAGGAAAAATAGTGCAGAATTAGTTCATTCCCTCTCTGTGCTAGATGAAAGTAATTAAAATTGTTCATGGTTCACTTAACATCTATTTTACTAGCAATGTGACCACTGTTTGGCTCAATACAAGTTTCCATCATTACACAAAGACATCCCTTTCTGACCCAGAAAATATATTTGTTGTCACTGCACAAGTATCAGTCAATAGCACAAGAAAGGCAATGGAAGCCCTTTCTGTTGGTGACCTCAGGGCATGTGTAATACCACAAAAATAGCATAAACAGCTGACTCAAACTGGTCACCCATAATTTCAGAGCCTCTTGTTCTCTTGCCCCTATAAGGTTGTGAATTGCCCCGGGTCTGCAGAGGACAAACCGTAAGGTCCCAAGGGGTGCTGCTACTGCAGCTCTGAAGCTAGTTTTGGTGACAATACGCAAGTTTAAACAAAATGCAGTTAGTTATTATTTGAAGTAGACTTTTCTGAGTGAGGAGGAATTTGAAACTTCATGGCAGACAGACTTCCTTGACTCAACAGCAGGAGCAGATAATCCCTCCCTCTTCACTTTCTAGGCTGCTGCCTCCTCTCGGACATGACCCAAACAGCAGTCTGGGTTGGGCTAACAGCAAATACTACACCCCTGAGGAAAACCTGAGCTCTTCAGAACAAAAATCACCCTGAATGAAGTTACTGTGGAGTAAGAAGAGGAATTCCTGCCCGCTGCATGCTCTGGCCTACACAAAGCAAATCTAGTTTTGCAGGGAGCTCTGCTTAATTTTCTAACTCAATCCAAACTTCCATTGTTTCTTCTCCTGCACCAAATACATCTCAAATCCAGTGTCAGAAGAAGCTGCTTCCTTTATTGCAATTGGGTGGAGGTTCTGGCCCCTAAACACGAGGGGGCTGCCAGGGACATTCTTGTGACATAGTCAACAAGCTTTGTGTTCATACAAGCAAACAAAACTCAGGCAAAGGATGCAAGCTTCAGTTTCATGTGTTAAAACGCCTAAGTCTTAATGACAAAAAAGCCCTATTCTGTATATTCTAGTCTCCATTCACCCTGAAATTAAATGCTGTGTGTGTCTCTCTGAAGATAACATCTTCTAAGAACAGTATTTTTACACATGCTCCTTGGTCAGTCTGCCTTCCTGAGTCCACGGACTGGATCTTTAGCTAAGTGATGTGGCTTCCAAGGGAAGAATTATTCCCACACCTGGTGAAACAGAACTTATTAAGACAACTACTGTAGGCCACCAGAAAAGCCTCACTGGATTTTTCAAGCTCACAGAATCTTACTCTGTGTTATGCAATTCTCTTCAGCTAACTAAAGACAGTGTGGATAGCTCACTGTCTTTCATACTACACTTTTTCTGGAAGTGCTTTTCTTGCTGAAAACATTACTTTTTATGACCTTGAACTCTAGTTGTAATATTGTGGAGATTTTGTTTTGCAGTTCTAAAAACGTTTTTTTTATCTTGGATGTAAAATTCTTAAATTATTCTGCATCACTTTGCTGCCTATGTTAAGTCATCCTATCAGAGACAGCAGCATAAGAAGTACGTTTTTAAAAGTTTTAGCTAAAAGCAAAGCATCCAATTTATAATCCTAGATTACAACTAAAAGACTAGTTTAAAAAAAAACTGTAATTCTCTTGGAAAAACAGGGCCTTAGGCCATTTGACAGTTACAGATTTTCCCTTCAGTATCTTCAAAAGTACTGAATGAAATTAGAGTAAAAAAACCCAGCCTCCTGAGCATGAGGAATAAAAGAGGGCAAAGAAATATCTATGTTTATAAAAAGGCTGTTTCAGTCTCATGAAACAGGGAAAATGGCAACATTCATTAATTTTTTTCCCAACAATTGTCCTTTGAATTAAAACACAATGGATTCTGTCACAAGGAGCCTTCTGTCTCACAGGGGCTTTATGTGTGACATGGCCAGCTGTAAGAATCAGCAGGATTATAAAACTGTAACTCACCTCTTGCTTCACTCAAAGGTTAGGAAGGGACTGTAAATCTTGATAGCAGGTTGTTTTCTTCCTCTCTTGCAAGAGATAGGAGATTAGGAAAGCCAGGCTAGATAATGAAGGAACTGCAGGGTTTATTAGATCCTTAGGAACCATCTTCTTCACTAATTAACTAGTTCATTCACCCCAAGAGAAAGTCACAGGTAAAAAGTGCAAGAGCATTTATGGCTCATGTGGCTTTTGACACAAATTGGAACAGGTGACATTGTTTTTATCTGCTGGTTTGCTTAAGGATTTTGCAGCATGACAACTGGTCTGAAATGGGGAGAGATGTGAACTAGAACATGGAAATACAGTTGCTCTTGTTCTTTACAAACAGAAGAATCAGATGGCTGGAAAGCCTTTTCTTATTAGCCTGGTAAAAGTACTTTCCTCTCTTATTTAAAGTTCTAAGCAAACAATTCCTAGTATAGAAAGGTTCTGAACGACAGAGTTCAAAAAAATCACAGTCAGATGTAGGCCAGCTTCTGCAGCTCTCATCTCCAGCAGTTCAGAAATCAGGGGCCGTTTGCAGTGATATGATCGTGACTACCAGACACTGTGAAATTTTACCTAGTTCAGACACACTTAATAAAAGCTGCTGCTGAAGTTACATGCCCACCCCAATTATAGGAAGTTGCTAATTAAAAAAAAAAAAAAAAAAAAATTCTCAATGGAAAAGGTATACACAGCCAAAATAAAGGTCATGTATTTGCTGTCAGATTTCAGTGTCAGGAACTCAGGTGTAGCTGAGGATAATTTTCCCTTCCAGAGAGGAGAGAAGGCTGACAAATTCTTTTTTTGATGTTGTTCATCACCTTTTCCAGTCTTGTCTTTGTAACAGTCAGGTGCTGCAATACTGAATGTGCAGCATGTTTGATTAATGCTGGAGCACCTCTGCTACAGTGACACAACAATTATCACAACTTCCCTGAAAAATTGGATAACACAGTGATACTGTATGTTTCTGCTTTTCTTAATATATTGTTAGCAGAGAGATATGCAAACATTAGTTTACCTAGAGTGTTTGAGAGAACAAATGGAAAAACAATTACTATTAGCTTTCCCAGAAATGAAATAGCATTTTCATAGTTTTTTCATAGTTAAAAGGTTTTCATGGATCATCTAACAAGATTTCTATACTTGAGACACAAGCTCATATAGCCATAAATTATGTTGCCAAAAATGGTTGATAAGAACAAAGGCTTTTGAAAACTTAGAAGTTTTACAAGCATTTAAGCTTTTGACAAAGCCTGGAATGAAGAGGCTGAAAATGGATGCGTCCAATTTTTATACATTATAAGGCCAAAAAGATTCTCTGTGATCATTTATACTAAACTCCCTATAACACATCCCACAGGGCTAATCTCAGGGTCATTGATCACAAGAAATCAATTCCTTGTTGAAGTAGAACATCTCTTTTAGCAAGATATCTGGATCTGTTTTAAAGCTGTATCCTCATAAAATTAATTGTTCTAACAAACACAGCATTATGACTTTTTGAATTTGACATGCTGTAGCTTCCAGTTTTAAATTATATTACTCATTTATATGCTGGACTGGGCTTTTTTTTTTCCAACCATGGGTTTCAGATCTCTTTGAAACAGTATTTTTATTTGGTCAATCAAGCTGAGTTCCTACTGATTTGTTAGAAAGACAAAAGCAGAAAAGATGAAGATGGGGAAAAAAGAAAGCAATAATCTTCCCATCTACTGGTCTGGCTCATTTTAATACCATGGGAGCACTGTTTTAATCAGAAAAAAAAGTTCCATGTCTCAAATCTCATAGGCCTTTGCAGATTTCCAGTAGAGATTCATGGTCATTTTTTTAAATTGAAAAATATTTGCCTAAGGAGAGAGGAAGAGCTGAGTCTTTCCAGTTCCATCTTGCCCTCTTTGTCATTGAACAGGCAGCAGAGTGATAATAAACCAGAGAGCGCACTCACATTTGAGAACTCAGTGGTTCTCTCTACATTGTTATGTTTGCAACTTTAAAAACACAAGTGAAGTCCTGCAATACCGAGGCCGAAAACCAACTTTGACCTCCTTACGCTCAAATGCTTCTGCAATGAAGACGTCTGAAATGTCCTTCCTAAGAATCCAACATCTTTCACTGCCTTCTCAACTGTTTCAAGTCTTTTTATCAGTTCCATTACCAATAACTTTCTCTTCTTTCATGCATGCAAATACAGTTTATATGGTCCTGGCAAGCCATAAACGTGGGCACAGATACATAGCAAGGATTGTGGTCAGTCTTCCCCTGCTCCTTGCATCTCTTATGCTTGTGGTGATTTGGAACACAGTGGGGGCCAGAGCTGCCAGCAGAAACATTCTTAGGTAAAGGGAATGAAACAAATTACCCACTTAACACAGCAAAGATAGTTTTGCTAAACTGAAGTACAAACCAATAGGATTCTGAAGCAAGTCAACACAGTTCTCCTCTTTTAGAAAGGGATTTTCAAAACATATTCCTAAATTTTGGCATCAGAATAAAATACTATCAGAAAGAAATATATTTATAGTTTGTAGCAAACTGCTAATCATTAACTGAAATTCACGAAGTCCCAATCCAATAAAAATTGTGCAGTGTACGATGTCTGGAATTATTTGAGAACAGCTTTCCATTTGCCTGTTTCAAAGTTCATTCTACAAAGGTACCAGTGGAAAGAAGTTGCCAGAATTTGCTCTTTAGATCACATGTACTCTATGGATTGCTTGCTGCAGGCCTGTTGAGAGATATAAGGCCAAATCTATTGTCCTGGTTTCCATGCGATAGCTGGTTTTAAGAGATAGACAGAAGTGTGTGACATTAATGCAGTATGTTAATACCTCCGATGAAAGAAATTCATGGATGCGAAATTCAGAATTTGCAAACAATAAAAAAACAGGAAGATATTTCACCATATCATAAGTCGAAAAGAAAAAGGAAAATGAGAATCAAGAAAAATGATACTGTATAAAAACCTCTTTACTATGAGGTAATGCACAGTAGGAAGTTCCCTGAGAATTCGCTTGTAGCATTTCAGGTACATAAGAAATCAAACAGTTAAAACAAAGAACATAAATGACAATTCAGAGCTTAATTTATCCAATATCCAATCAGCAACTTTAGACTGTGATTTATCTGCTAGACTTGCTAAGAAGTTTCATAACTATTGCTGCTGTTTGAGTAATCCACAGAGAATAAGTCTTTGCACTTACCTTGTTATAGACAGAATAGCAGGATTAGCTTTTACTTTTCTGATGAATAAGGGCCAAAAGTGTCCCAGCTAAATAAAATCCTGGCAGCATTGCAAAATCATCAATATTTATCTACCTGCTATTTCAAGTAAGCTCACAAAATGGTTAGTTAAAAACAAAAAAATCACCTGCAGAGCAATCGTGGTGTTCTTCGCAGGATGTTTCCCCACCAGTCCTTGTTCTTTGCGTTTCTTGAATTTCCTAAAGTAGTCCTGTATCAGGAAGGTGGCATAGAACTTCCCCACGGTTACCTCATCATCTAAATGAACAGACCAGACAGATCTCTCCCAAGTCAGCACATTTATCAATAGCCTGTACACTCACATCTGATTTGGGGGAAAATGTGTGAGTGCAACAGGTACTATGCTTCCAGCTTACAACAACGGAGCCTGTAAGGGGCTCAAAAGCAATGTTTCAGCAAGCAGGTTTGGTTCAGTCAGCTAAGTGAACTCATCCTAATAAAAGAGAAAATACAATACTTTACCAAGACTCCTGTACTTGTAAGTAAGTTTCTACCAAAGCCATAAACATGTTTGTATATACATAGAGGCTGAAGTACTGGCTTTAGTTACTTGGAGTAAATGGATTAAATAACATCTACTATGTCACATACACTGATGTTCATAAGAGTGACTCTGCCTTATTTTGTCACTGATGAACCAAATTTTCTTGTCAGTGCATGTATTGTGTCAGTTCTGTAATGCTGAAAGGAATGAAAATAACTTCCATCAGTGAATTTAGTACAATTCAAATAACAGGCAAACAGCCAAGCCAGTAAAATGTGGCATTTTTACAGAGTCACTGTTGTGAACAAAATCCAAATTTGGAAGTTTCCAAAGGCAGGTGCCTTGTGAGGACACCAAAATCACCTGGTTCACAGCAGGTTAAGAATGAATGGGCCTGTTCATGAGTCCATTGAATCACTGAGCTGGGCAAGTTTGATCTCTCAGTGGCTAATGCTTGCCAGAAAACTAGAAATAGTTCTCTATTCAAAAACATTGCTTTTGTTGTCACACACTTTTTTTCCCTAGAGTTATCTGACAGGAAGTTCCATTTCCCTTCCTGCTGTACTGTTCAATCTCCCAAGGTTTTTCAGTATCCAGAGGTAGATTTTGGCAAGAGGATTTCTGGCTCCTGCTGCACATAACGAAGGGCCAGTGAGGTTTAGGCATCAACTGTTATTCTGTCCAGTCATGACCTGACTGAGCATGAAAATCTAACAAGCCCAGACACATTTTAACACACCTCTGTTAGAAATTATGGGCTTTTTTTTTCAACATTTGATTAAAATGGAGTGTCTGTGTATCTTATCAATAATAGGTGCAAATGTATGTCACTAAAGATAGTATTTGTAGTACTACTTTTACCTGTAATAACTGTTTTTTCTAATTTAAATTGACTTTCTTCTTTTAGTGACTTGCTCTCATCAAAGAAAGTGGGGAATCCATTCCATGGACAATACTTTTTAAATCCATTTTTACCTCTCTGATAAAATTTATCTCAAAATGAAACCTCTGCCATGAAAAATCAGCTCCTCTCATTATAATGTCTGAAATGGGCTGTATGCATGTGAGAAAGTACAACAGGCTTTAACTACAGTGAAAATGCACCCAGAATGTCTTGTCTCAGCAGTTTGTCTTTAAATATATCAAAACAAAAACAGTTATAACGATTCAAAAGATACTGGTTGGGAGACCAGTCTGTTGCAGGAAATATCTTAGTATATTAAAGAGCCTGCTCTGCCAAACTCTGACAACTCCTCAAGGGTCAGAGTCCACCAGTTCCTGCTGGGAAAGGAGGAACTAGCAGGAAACATCAGGAACAGCTCACAAGAAAAGCTCACCAGTCTATGGATTCCATCTCAGCAATAAAAAGCTTTTTAACTGACTCCATGAATCTCATTAATAAACTTTTTGTGAACATTTGCTCTGATGTTCACCTGTAATCTTCATTTGCAGCTCTTCAGGAGACTAATGGTGCACTGTATTAGGATGTGATCTCTTACACAGCGTGTAATTGAACTTGCCGTCCCTAGTTTAGATCTGCCACATAGCTCTGGTTTAACTCCCCAGATAAGCCTTTCCCCATCCTTCATACGATTTCATTTCAAGTATTTGAACAGAACTTTTAAGGAAGCGAGTTAGCAAATGGCTCCCAGAAAGAACAGGCACACAGAAGTGACAGACTGGATAGAACAAACACTGCTATGGGTCGCACTCAGAGCACGTCTCACGTCAGGCTATGACACTGCCCCACCACTGACTGTGCCTGAGACGACACCACCTGTGAAACACCAAGATGCAGGAATGAAGGGCCCTCATTGATCACTCTGGACATGCACCAATTTTTCATAAGCACATCAGATAAATGCACTGCCAGTTTGCTGGACTGTGCACGCCGAAGTCTGTCTGTGTCCCCACGGTGCTTGTGTGCGTCACAGGCACAGGCAGCGTACTGCAGACACGAGCACGCAGGAACTGATGCCCAGCCAAGGGCAGCCATCCCTGACTCTGTTTTCTGAGTAACACACACATAGCCAGATATAGACAGGTACAGGAAGCATAACTGACCACAGAACAGACAAATTGCTAATTACAATTAGTGATGGCAGTAGGAATCATTTCAAAAGGAAGCTCTTGGAAGAGGCAAAAAGTACTAGGCAGGATTCAATGGATTTGCAGGTGGAGACTGGGAAGTTTAGAGAATACAGGTGAGTCCTTAGAGAGTTTTATGTATTTCTCTTACTCTCTAGTCTCATTCATTCATCAGACATTTGAATTACATTCTTTGTTTTTGCAAAGCAGTTCCACCTTTCTATATCGAAAATGTGTTGCTAATTATTAACAGTCTCACAGTTATAATAAGAAGTTATTTAATCAGTACCAAGAATTAACTGTTTATCTTTAGTGCATTGTTTATAATCCATGGGGCGGGGGGGAAAAAACCCTGCTACACTGATTATTTTCATTCTGCTCTGCAAGTAAGTGTTCTGGAGACATAGCCATGACACACAAAGCACCCAGCATTCAGTAATATCAGCACAAGTAATACTGGAGCAAACTACTATAAACTGCAGCTCTCAATAATTTTAAGTGCAAGCGATTTTAACATATTGAATTTGAATGTCTTGTTGATTTATATTGAAGAGAATCTTCCATCTCTTGGGAAATTGTTATTGTCAGCTGTCACTGGTGTTAATTCATAGGCAGTTTTCCATTGAATATTAAACATCGAAACTAATTTCTACTGTACACTAAGCTATTTTACACTCCTATGGCATGTGAATGTAAAATAGCTGTATTCCTCTTTTTTTCTAGGTGATTTATAATATCTTCATTTTTCAGGTAAATCATAATAAGGTCCACAGAGGAACAAAGTAAACTGGAATTGAAAATCCATAAATCTGCAGGACTTCCCAACATATTCCCATTTATCCCGGGTTGCCAAAGGCATCCTATTTCCTATCAATTGAGCACATCCAGGTTTGCAGCCTTCCAGCTACACTGAAGAGCTACATTTGCAGAATAAACATTAGCAATGAATTTTAGTATAGCTGAAAAGAAATACACAGCTTATACTCAGCAATGAAATGAAGCTGAAGTTAAGAGTGAATTACTACGTGAGATTAGTTCTAGGAATGTAATCTGTACAGGTTCTTTGTCAGATTGATTTAGGCAGGCAGAGCTCGCTATTCTGAAGCATCCATCTCTATTTCAATAAAAATGTAGGGGAATAAAGTTGGCAAGAGGCAACACTAATTCCATGCCACCACCCTAAAACAGAATTGCTTCAGAATATTCGGAAAGACTCATAGTTGAAAGGAACAGAGGCTGCAGAAAAAGCTCAAGCACATAGTTACAACAATAACAAAGCGATTCATCTATGCCATGCAAGCACTTAGGTGTAAGGCTAAAAACAACAGAGTAGAACACAAAAGTTGTTTTAAATGTGCAGTATCAGTTCCCCTTTGCAGAGTCAATTTAGCCAGATTTTTGGCTTCATCCCCACTACTATCCAGCAGCCACCCCACCAAGAGCAAGTGGCTCCTCCAGCCACAGAGCTGCTGCTGCTGCTCCTGGGTGATGCCAAGAGCAGTGCAGGCAGTGCTCCTCCTCCTGGCACGGAGCATCCCCTTCCAGGGCCAGGGCCTGGAGCCTGAGCAGTCCTGGGAGCTGCCATAACACTGTGAAGGTACAATAAACTACAAGAAACACCAGGGGATAACAATGGATCTGAGGATTGGATGTCTGGGTAAATATACCCTGGGCATGAGTGAGACAGATCCTGCACCTTTAAAACTTGAAAAAGCAAGTAAAAAACAGTCACCTAAACCTACACTACAGCATATTAATAAAAATGTATATATTGAAAAAGGCTAAATATATATATCAGAATATATATATTTACAAAGAGAGATATTGACATGTCATTTTACGGCACCTAAGAACATTTAATAAATGTGCCTTGCAGGTCTCACAAATGTTTGGTGTCATTAGAATTCAGATATCTCTTTAAATAGGCCACATTCATATCTCAGTCTTATCGGCATAAATCTGAACCATTTCCATCATTTGTGGAATGGCTCTGGTTTAAACTACTGTTACCGAGATAATTCAGCTTCTTGCTTTATTAATTTAGCAAAAAAAATTTTAAGCTGGGAATTAATTTTTTTTCCTCCCAGAAGTATTCAACATATACAAGCAAATAAGCTATAATGTAGCATAGTACGAAACATGGTGTTTTGCTCAATGCATTGAAATCAAGCTAGTTTATTTTGCTGAATGATTTGAAATCGAGATTATATTTAGGTCTAATAAGGTATTTTCTTCAAGCAAGAAAATAAGCATAAATTAAGCAATTCCCAATGAAATTGCTAAAACATTTTCCTCTCTCTCTCGTTCTGATCTAAGTTTCACTTACCAGTCCTCTATGTACTGTCTATTGTAATAGGATACAATTATCTCAATATTTATTTTGCTATTGTTTGTTGTCCTTAAATCATAGTATAATTGCAAAATGTAGCAGTTTTATTTCTCTGGTTCCTGACACTCTAGAAAGACCAACATGCACAGAGAACAGCACATGGCAGAGTTTATTGGACTGACCGCCAGCGGGAGGAACAACTTGGTCAAGTAATTTCATGCTCGTTTTCTTCCATATTTTCTTTATGACTGCTCTAAGTTCTTCATTGGCTTGCTCCAGGTTACCTGTGGCAAAGAAATGGCAAAACAGAGGATGGCAATTATGGTTCAACCAGCTGCAGCGAATGATCCTATGGATATTAATTAGCTGCGTGCAATTTAAGACCGTGACAGAGATCCTTTGGGGCAAGCCCATGCTATGTGATGTGTAGCAGACAATGCCACAACTAAAGAGATAAAAGGGTATAAGACAGCAAATTCCTGGTTCTTTCAAATCCAGCTCTGGAGCACTGCAGAGGTCAAAGGTGACTTCCAGATCTTGGCCTCACTCTGTCACTCCTTCTGCTTAAATTGTCCAGAAAGTGATGACGTTTTCTTTACAAGCCACTTCTTCCTTGATGGAAAGCTGAGTCTTTATGTACTTAATCATGGTAATTACTCAGTTGTACAGGCTTGAAAGTTCGAACAACTGAGTACAGAGCAGTATTTCATCTCCTGCACTGCTCACACAGCAATGCTTGAGGGGCCTTAATCTAAGTTTGTTATTGCCAGTGGAACCCAAATTCTCCTGAGAACAGCAGAAGAAACAGAACCAAAAGCAGTAAAAGATGGCAAAAACAATTGAAAAATGTGTAAAAATAAAAAGATCCTTGACACATCCCACTATCTTTAAAAACCTTTCACTCTTCAATGTAAATGAGAGAAATCTATTTAACCCAGTCAGAACTGACCTCAACCAGACAGGGAATGTTGCTTTCAAGTGTGCAAAAATTGCAGTTGCACCACTGTGGAATCTAAGGCACTGAGCTAAAAGGTAGTGAGGAAGGAGCACCTCGTTTAGGCAGGAAGGGAAATTCATTCATTTCTTGCAGTAGAAATTCTGCTATGCCAGTGCTGCACGTTTTTATCTGACCAGATGAAAACCTAGAATAATTTCTGAGGTATCTTTGGCTCTGGCCTCACTATCCCTTTCCTTCTGTTTTCTCGCAAATCATTCCTAGCAGCAGTGAATACAATCCATGACCCGAAAGCAAACCAGATCCAGCGAGACCAAGTAAGCCCTCTTTACATCCAACAAAAGAAATAAATTGTAATTTTCCTCATTGTGCTTTCTGACAAGGGCAGTAAAGGCTTTACAGTGAAGAACCTTACCTTCTGTTTTTATCTTTAGAGCAGTCCTAACCAAAGCAAATAAAGTTGCATTGAACATGACGGTCCCATCACTGTTTAGTGGCATATTCATGGCTACTAACCTCTGAAAATGAGAAAAGGAAAACAAATTTTGATGCTGTTTTCTTTGAAAAAAACCTCCTGTAATGTTAATTTTTGAAAAGCTGAATTATTCGAAGAATAGTATTACTGAGAGGAATATAAATTATGTAAGTTCTTCAAAACAAAGTTGAGTTTTCCATCCTAGCTGTGTATAATATGCAGTAAGTAAGAACAATATTGCTTCTTTTTGATATTAATCACATGTATGCTTATACACAAGTTAAAACTGTACAGAAGGTTTCTTGAGCTATTTAATGAACTAACTTTCAAACACTGAAGGCCAGTTTTTGACTGAGCCACACTGTGCCAGTACTAAGGACAGAAGCAGTTATTCGAGGGCGTGCACTCCAACATGTCCCAGGTTTCCCAGGGGTTCCTCATGCTCCATACAGAACCAGAGCAGCAGGTCTGAATTGTCTCAGCCCATTCATTCCTCAGGTAACTCTTCAGTGATATTGTGAGTCCCTTATGCCAACTACACTGTGAAAGGGGCTTTTCTCTTTGGTCACTCCATCCCTGCATCAGAGTTGTCCTTCCAGAGCAACATTGCTGTGACCCTGTCTGCCAAAAGGACACAGTTTCATCTATCAAAATCTTTTCCTAATGTCTGACTTGGATTTTCTTCCATTCTAGTTTAAAAGCATTACTCAATGAATAATTGATGCTAGCACATAGATGGATAGATAGACAGATAGATAGGGGTTTGCTTTAAGTATGCCTTGTGACATTGAATTCCAGCCCAGAGTTTTACATGTCACTTTACCTATTTATAAAACAGATATCCAAGGAATCCAAATGACAGTACTGTTGTAACAATCCTTCAATTAACAGGCTTGATCTTATTCCCAATGAAATTGCTAAAATCTCAATATCTGTAATTTTGAAGACATCAAATAATGCAACAATAATTCAGCTCCTTTCTATTGCTTTTCAACTTTTACATAAAAAAGCCATTAATCCTAAACTGCGCATTTTGCCTGACAGATTCTATAACATTTTAAATTCCCAATTATTTTCTGTCTTCTCACTTGCTGCTATGTATTGTTACACACTGTTATTCCCTCCAGCCTGGTTTATCATCTTGCAGTCAGACAAAATCAGGTGAAACCCACCTTGCAGGCCACTCGATGAGGGCATAACTTGCCAAAACCAAGTGGTGGCTGAATCCGTCTCAGCAATGTCACGACATCGAGGTGCTTTATCCTTCCCCTAGAACCAACACACATCAGTTAGCAAACATCCACTCTCAAAAAATACACCCTGTTCTGCTTGCATTTTTTTTTCCAAATAAATTATATCAGAGAAATGATCTAACTTACTTTGCTTCAGGGTCATATTCTGACCATATTCTTTTGAATTCATCCAAATGATGGGGGCCCAGAATAGACCAGTCACGTGTCAAATAATCAAAATTATCCATAATGACAGCCACAAATAAGTTTATAATCTAAAAAAAAAAAAAAAAAAGAAATTAAGAACAATTTTCCTTGATTATTTTGAATTTTTATCAATTCAATATGTAGCAGCTTAAGAACTCAAGTAAATCAATAGTTTTTGGCAAATACCATCAAATATCACTGACATATTTGCATTTAACTAACTGGAAGTCTATCAAATAATGACATGACAAGAACATGGTTCTGTTTTAGAGTACTCAATTTTTTGACATAGGCTACAACACGGTTTTGTTTCTCTTCCTCGATTTAAAATAATCCACTACATCAAATTGAAGAATAGATCCAATACACACATTATGGGACAGTGTGCAACTCAGGAATAGGATTAATTTCATGACAACACATTTTGTTAACACAGAAGTTAATACAGAGCAATAGAACATATCTTTACATCAGTTCACAGAATTTTGTTGGACCACTTTCCTTTTGCAAGGAACAATTCCTGTGA
>VYZR01123978.1:17157-28895 GCA_013400675.1 Oxylabes madagascariensis
CTTAATAACAACGTATTTTGACTTGTATAGATTCTTGAAGAAAGGTAAAAGCTTGTAACCTATTCTAAAGCTGCTATCTGAAAATCATTCTGAATGTTTAGGGTGCTTTATATACATTTTTCAAGAGCATTTGAACCTTAACCGTTAAATAAGCACATAGAGAAAATTAGCATTGAGAGACAGCAATTTTACATGTCATGGGGAACAAGAAAGCAAAAAACCCCTTATGCAGTATAAAAAGGTGAAAATTAATTTAATAATTTTATGTCATGAATGAAAAATGTTTTCTGAAATACTACAACAAAGTAATTCCAAAATGCTATCAGCAATGTCAGAAGTTAGGTAATTCGGGAGAACTTTCTTTTATTTGCTTCTCTCTGGGATCCCCACCACAAACTGCATTTTTGTTGGGGGGGGGGGGGGTTGTTTTGGATTTGGTTTGTTTGTCTTTATCTCCAAAGAACACCTTAGCAGAATCTATCAGCTTTGACAGAACACCAAAATTCTGGCACTGAACCATAAATTGACCATTACCATAAAAAGAACTGCTAAATGAGAAACTATGTGCTCAGTATAAAACTAATTTCATGCTTTCAAAAGCACACAGTGGCTTCTAGCAAGATAGTGGCCCTGGGACTTGCAAAGACAGATTGGCTAATACAAATGGTGTGTGCTCCTGATGCAGTCTGCTTAGCCAAGCTTTACATGTACTGGCAGTAAATGGAAATTCTCGAATCTTCTGTCAAACAAATACACACTTATCTATAACTTTGGAGCTGAAAGCTATAAAACAGCTGCCTCATAAATATATTTAGCAGGAAAAAGCATGAGCTGTCCTAGTTCCTCAGAAGGAAAAAAAAATTAAAACAACAAAAAACCCACAGCAGTCTTTACATAGTAAGCACAGACATTTCTATAGCAAGCAAGAAAAAATAAATTAATGAATATTTTTCAACATATTTCCTTATTTTATTAAAAACGTTACTATTAGCATACACAAATATAATCATAGGACGTCTCACCTCACCAACTCAGTATTTGCATAACAGCAGTGCTTAATAAGTAACTCATCTGAACTAATTTTTTCTGTTCTGCTATAGGTGAAATTCTCAATAAAACCCCCTTTTTTAAAACACAAAAGTATAAAGTCTGTTTAGTTTATGATAATACTTTCAAGCTTAAAGATGTACTACTTGAACTTCACAGGCTACCTTTGGCACACTATCTGTTCCCTTAAATAAAACTTGGTGCACTAAATCTCAAATTTAACTGGTTAGGGAGAAGCGACAGTAATTTTCTCAAATTTTCCCTTCTCAAAGAAAGCTGTCAGTGCAAATGAATTACTGGAAGCTGTCCTGGGCATGACAGATCATAACTTTTAATATTAACAATGACAGACACATGTAATATGTCAAATCCAGTATACAATTTATTTCATTCTTTACTTTTTTGGTCTATCTGGAGAATCCGACAGCTCTTGTGTTTCACACATCATTGTAACTATACTTTGAGATTTCACAAGCCAGAAAGCAAGCTCTGGTAAGAGGTATTTATTCACACTGCTAATAAGCTTCTTTCTACAACAATAACACAGCATCACTGACATTCAAAAAACATTTAAAATGCATAGGAAGTCACCTACTGGAAAGATGCCCTCTGCAAACAGCAAGCAAGGAAAGGGAGCTTGCCACATATTTAGTTACTTTTAATACTGAAATGAGAAGAAAAAGATGCATTATATGCCTTGCCATTTTTATTATCCTTTCCACTGGAATAACTAAAACAGAAATGCACTGCACATAGAAATAATGCCAAACATGTAAGCATCCACTCTTTATGTCGTAGCACAAAGCAATTCAGTGAAGCTTAATAATAAAAAACAGACTCACCTCTGCTGGGAAGCCCACTCCACATTATGGCAATACTATTTAAGCAGGTTAAACAGCAACCAAGTTACATAAACAAAACTTCCAGTATGTGACCAATATGATCTACGGTGCTACAGAGTGTTGGCTCCAGCCCCAGTCATCTGTGTGACAGTTCACTGCTATACCAGAGCAGCCTCAAACCTTCCCAGATGCTGGCTTATTGCACTGCTCATTGAAAATCCTTCACACGCTGGCAACATTTTAGGGAAGGACAAGCACACTCTGAGTCATTTGTAAAGAAAGCAAAGCAATTTCAGTTCTGTATCTTCGTGCGTACCGAAACACAGAGCACTGTCGAAGTAGAAGTCTGCCTGAATTTATGCTGAGAATCAGGCAACCCAAGCCTTCATTATCAATGCACGGAATCAGCTACAGAGATCAAATTCAAGCAAACCATAAAAAAAAGGGATATGATTATGAAAGGCTCTACAGCTTCAGCTCCAAACCACACAGAACGAGGAATCATCTATCTAGACTGTGTAAATGTTAAAAATAGCTCCGTCTTTTCTACAACGAATACGAGACAGAGGAGAATCAGCAGCCTGTATTGTGATGAGGTTCATTATTGGGGGGGGGGAAACGTAGCAATAAAAATTAATGATTCCTTACAGCATTTCTAAATAAGATTAATTCAAAATTATGCAAATGAAATACGTACTTTTTTAACCATGTAACAGACGAAGTCTATTACATATTAAAAACCAGGATATCTATTAGAAAGAATAATAAATATTTGGGTGAAAATATTTAGAATACTGACCCAACAGACCTGTACAGTCTAGTAGATTAAGTATTTGTACAAAAAAAAAAAAAAAATCACTAAAAGCATGACATTACATGACCAATGCCTTCACCCTTTTAAAACAATAATAATTTTAAATTACTTACAATGAAAAATATCCATGGCTTATTAAATTCATGCTATTCCTACTCCCACATGGGCTTCTTGCAACGTACATTTTTTTGTCTTTTCTGGTACTTCATAGGTTTTCTTTTCCCAGAAAGGTAACAAGAGCATGTATTGCTGTGCATACTCACACCCAGAGATACACAGCATAAGATACATGTAATCATAACTAGGCTTTCAAGATATGGAAAGACATGGGAGTTTTTTATTATATTACCTATATAGTTATCCAAATATGCTGCTGGGTCACAAAACAACTATGGGAGAAATTTTGACAGGATCTGATCCCAGATGAGAAAAATTGCTATGCAGAGAAGATATCAGTTTTCCTTTTACAAGGTAAAAATAATAAACACGTCTGAGTTCATTATTTTATTTTTTCCAGTAGTTTTAATACAGAAACCATGGCTAGAAATGCGCATGAATAAAAATGTCTGAATTTATAGATTCCTTTTCATCTCAGCTGTCTACACCTCTCAACTGTGGACCACATCCTTCAGTAAGACAGTGAAGAAATCCTTGCAGAAATATCAACTCAACTGATTTAAGAAGCTCTCCAGACCATGCCCAAAGTGGTTTAAATGACTAGGGATATGCTCCCAACTGAAGCAGAAGTTGTGTCACCACCCCTCTGCAGCCATTCTCAGCTTGAAACCATGGCTGGTGAGTGTATTTTTGGTCCTAGACTCTAGAATATCTGATTTTCTGATATCTTAAATGCTGATTTTTTGATCACAGCATAACTGTCCTTGAAGAGAGATTAAACCGTCCAGGAAGGCATTTTGCTACAAGAATGTATCTTTGCAAAGTAGTGGCAAAGGGCGCCGAATGTACTGTCCAATTTTGTTTTGAAATCCTTCCACATTCCACCCAAAGGACCACTCCCCTATAAATCACTTTTTTCCATCATAGTTACATACTCTGTTTGCCTAATGTCATTCATGTGTTCCCTACCTCAAAGAGAATAAAGTGGAGCCTAGAGACGAATAATTGGTATGATAACCTTTACCAACTTCAAAAGAGTTATGGTTTTCAATTTGCCGTTAGGGAATTAGGGAATTTTTACATGTTTTGCTCTGATGCAACTTATCAATTACTTCAAGACAACTGACATCAACAAAATAATTTCCCCCTTTATTTTTTTCCTGAAGACTACCATTGAAGGCACTTACCATCTACTTAGTATTTTTATTAGTTTTACCAGTACTTTCACAGTGCAGCTACTCAAAGAACAGAAAATTATAGATACAGTGTGTTGCTATTGGCAAATAAGAAACCAGCTGTAATGTCAGTTCTGGGCCTTGTATTAACTCTCATCATTAACATTTTGTCAGGAGTACCAAGTGTCCAAAATGAATACAATATATCCGCTTAATTTCAGAGCAGCTAATCATAATCCTGATGGGTCCCTTCCGATTCAGCATATTGTAGGTTTCTATGATGACTTCTGTGAAAGAAAAACAGCAATTGCTTATCATAAGTACATTTCATATTGTAAGAAAAATGTAACATACCATTACTTGTCTCTTAGGTAAATGGTGGAAGAGACTCAAGTAATGCAAAGAATGAGGTACCATCTACCAAATGCAATCTTGTTCAAGAGACCACCAAGTAAGAAAACAGTCAACATACCCTGTAGCAAGAAGTGAAATACTAAGAGTTTCTCAAGAGCTCACTAAGCTAAGTCTCATTATGGGCCCGTAACTCTTTTTGTTATTATTTCTATTATATTAGACACAGTTTTGCTTTTTAGTGAGAGTCTAATTTTTTTACAAACAGAAAAATGGATCCTACCTAGAGTAGGACAGCAAAGCATGGAGCAAGCTCTCTCTCACGGGGGGGACAGAGAGGGGAAACCCTGAGGAGTTGCTCTGCTTTGTGCCCCCGCAGAAGCAGCTTTCTTGAAACTGCTTTCTAAAAGATCAGGCTGTAGGCAGCAGACGTGGAAGGCAGAACATGAACTTCTACTAGTCTAAAAAACGTTTTGACCCAACACAGAAAAAGAGTGAGCTCACAGTGCTCTCTACAGACTTATGCACTATTTCTATAGCCATGCATACACACATTTAAGAGGACTCAGGTCACAAACTTTTTCAAGATACTTTTGGTTGCTGCTTTGCATTCCTCTGAGTACTTGCTAGAATAATTCATGAAGATCCTCTGCAATAAAAATCAGATTATCCTTGACTTTTTTAGATTAATGAAAGACAAACACTGAGAAGGAATTGAGGACCTAGATCAAGAGGCTTAAAGTAAGCAAAAGTTCTGTTCCATTACATTGACACAAAGCAGTCTTAGATGGCAACTAAGCTACCTGTCAGAAAGCCAGTCTTGGCTCATATAAAGATTAAAACCTACCTACAAAGACCTGTGTTTAGGATTAGATTCTTCTAAAAAAACCACGGAAAAACTCCAATGAAATGAGAGCATTGCAGATTCATTCTGTTGTAACCAACCATCATTTAATCCTGCACTGATCTGGTCATCTGGCAAGCTAATTTCATTCACAGTTTCATTCAAAAAAACAAACAAAACAAAACAAAACAAACAAACAAAGAAACAAAAAAACCCCACTTTGCTCTCATGCATGAGGCCAAAATTGGGGATGTAGATGCAAGGCTATCTGGAATATTTTCAGTATAATTTCTCAATGTCCATCAACAGTCTTTAGTTTTTTGGCTGAAGATATTATTCACACTTTGTATCTCTCTGGTTTTTTTTTGAAAACTAGAATGCAAGTTAGCTATACAGTCTATGTATCCTATCAAGAATAATCTGAGTTTTTTAACTGTAAGCCTCCCTTTCTCCATTAACTTGATAGGTTGCCCAGACTTACAAATTTATATGGCACTGCACAAGGAGACAAAAAAGCTCTAATCTCTGTTGCCAAAAGTGGAAGAAACCCTGCCTTTTCCATATTCCCTTGTGGTTCTCCCATGCCCAAAACTGCTATTTTACCTTCTCCCTTCCACCACCACTACTAGGCCCTTTTTGTCACCTGATTTAAGTCATAAAAACAACGTATTTATTTTGCTTCATTAACAAATCCCTGGCTGTCACTGCTGTGAACCAGATCACAAAACTGAATGTTTATAATACCTCAGTAAATCAGCCTGTGATTATTTCCTGAGTACTGCAGTGTTAACACAATAACTTGTAGCACTGCTCCTTACAAAGAGTCATGGCATAGGGTCCTACAGCATTTCCAAAACTGTGAGCACTCAAAATGTGCTCTTTAAAGCAGCCTAGGAGCCGGGGAAAAGGGATTCTCGTTTGCCCACTTTTAAATTTGGACTCTTTCTGTGACAAAAATGGAACTTCCCGACTCGTTTCCAGAGATCTGTAAAATCTGGACTTCGACAGGCATTTCTAGTACGCTTCCTTAACACTACCCCAACTGCTCCCACGTTAGCATGGGTGCAAAGGAGAGAGAGCCAGGACACTCACCAGGAGACACCACCCCACGGAGGAAGCAATGGGAATTCGTGGAGCAAACCCGGTGTCACCTCCGGAGGAGACGTGGGAGGAGCACAGGGCAGCCGTGCCCGGCGTCCCCCGGCCGGCGGTAGCGGCCGTCCCGCGGCTCTCCCTGCCCGCAGCGGGGCGCCGAACGCGCGGCCCGGCACGGCCGGGCTGCAGCGCCATCGCGTGGGGGCCGAGCGTCCCGCCTGCCGCCGCCGGAGCCTCGCCCCGCCCGCCCTCCGCTCCCCGCAATCAACTCATCAGCTCGCTGGCAGCACGCAGGAAGCCAGCAGACTTTCATTAGCAGGTAGCCGAGCTGGTGCCGCACGCTCAGCCCGTGCTTTCCGCGGGGGCAGGGGGATTCCAGGTACCCAGAGCAGCCGGGATCTGCCCGCGCTGCTGCCCGCTCCAGCCAGGCCTGCTCACTGGAAAGCTTTAAACGGGCTCGCTCCGAAATACATCTCCCCAAGGCTGCAGGAAACCACGCTTCCTTTTCCTTCATAGGAAATACATGAAATCATTTCCAACTTCAGATGCGAGGGCAAACACACGCTTCCTTGCCTTCCTGAGAGTTCATTTATGTCCTTCTGTCTGTCCGTACATCCCTGTGCCTGGCACAAGGGCCGGGATGGCCCTGGGAGCGGCAGCACTGAAACTGCAGCCTGAGCTGCAGCCAGAGACATGGTGGGCATGGCTGGTAATAAACAAAAAATAAGGAAGGCCCTAACACCGCATGCAATGTATTTTCCAAGTAGAATACTCCTTTTTTCCAATTTTTGACACCAGTATAAAGAAAAGGAAGAGTTCAATGAGCGGATCAAATCACCAAACTTGCCTGATGTAACCCATTAATTTCCTGATAGTAGCAATATAAAGAAAAGCAGCTCCTAAATCTTTATTTTATAATGAATCTTACTTGATAGGAAATAATTTAAATTGCAGTTAGAGGTACAATAGCAAAAGACCTTGCATATATCAATAACTGATGAGGCAAGATAAACTAGAAATAGAGTAAGTTTTTTAGAAAAACATATTGCTAAATATATTTTAAATCCTATGACAAAGGCACCCTTCCTCTAAATACAAAGAAGTAACTTCTAACTAATCTCTAAAATTATATTTAGACTTTAAATATATAAAAACCCTTCATCTACACAATTGAAGGTATTCTTGACAGGGCCTGGAATCCCAGGTATCAAATCTTAATAAACACTCCAATAGCAGTACAACAACTACCATTACCAGCAAGTTAAGAGCAACAAATAGAGCCCATAGTTGTAAAATATAGTGGAAGTCAAAAATTAAAAAGACATTGTCTAACAACTGAGGGCCACCTGTCACAGAGAGGACCACAAAACAGAATGAATATGAAAATATGTCTCATCTCCACTTATAAGAAAGCCCATCAAGTTTTTAGGGAGAACTGGAGTCAGTGTCATCCATCAGTTCTGTCACACAGAATCAAGGCAGTTCTGGCAGGTCTGTAATCCTGGTTTCTGAAGTGTCAAGTAAAATTTACAGTCACGTATATTTTACATTCACCTCATTTCCCAGTGGGAATATTATTGATTTCACATTTATCTTTTGAACACAGAGGAAAACTCCAAACTGACACTGGCAGGAACTTTTGCAGGAAGTTTCCTGAGGTGTGCTGAACTCTTCACTAGATGCTTTGTTAGAAGGATGCAGCTATAACAGTGAAGTATGAGAGGGCTATTTGCTTCCTTTACACGTGGAATAAAATCTATTCACTGGTGAGGTGAGATTAATATAATTGCTCTCTTACCATCTGCACAATTAGTTCTGTTTACAATGTTAGCTGAAGAAATGGGAAAGGAAGACTTCCATTACAAGAGGTAATAACACTCCAGAGGACATGGATTAAAAGTGAGCCTGGGTAATGTCAATTTATAAGAAAATTAATTTCTAGTTATTTTTGGAAAATGTTCTTTGACAACTACATCTGAGTAAATCTTGTTCTCCCACTGGTTCTTAAACAGTATATTAAATTTTTTATGTAATCACAGCAATAATAAATTGTCTATTGTAAGGCATTTCTTTCTTTTAAATGCTATGAACACAATATCCCTCAGCTATGAAAAAAACAATGATTATTTCAACATGTACTGGATAGACCAGCATAACTAGTACACAACTAGGATATAGCCTATAAAGATCAGTGAACAAAGTACAAAGAAAAATGAATTTTAATTCCCTAGCTATGCAGTAACCCCAAAGCATGTGCTCCAGCAAACATGATTGTATTCTGAGCATCAGAGCATTCTTTGAGTAATGGTGCCAGACCATCAGCTGTCAACCCCAGGAATGACAGCAAAGGCATCTGATAAGGGGTTCAGACAACAAAAAACAACAAAAATAGAAAACGTTTTTATATGTTTGCATTGTAGATCCACACACAGAGGAATCTTAACCATAACGTCTCACACATATTCAGTTATTTTAAGAATGCACAAAATTAAGTAATCTAGATGTTATTCAATAGGAATTTAATCTTTTGAATCACAAGCCTTACACAAGTGATAGCCTCATACTACTTAGTTCTAAATTAAACAAAACAGTACCACAGACTTCAAAACAAGTAAAATTCAGTTAACAAGAAACAAAATCAGAAAAAAGAAAAAGCTAAACCCTTCAATGCAGCTTGACTCTTTCTATACGAAATGAAATTAAAGAATCCAATGCCAATGTCTTAATGTAGCAAATAAAAACAAATATTACAATTAAGAAAACTTCTTGTGTGAAGATTCGAGATCTGTTAGATTTTTCTCAAGTAGCTATGAACTGAGTCTAACACTGAAACAAAAAGAAACAAACCCCTCCAAAAAACCAGAAAAGCATATTATGTACTCTGTATCTTTACATTATGCATGCTAAATGCATTTTGCCCAAACATTTTAGACTTTTGTTTTGCCTAGTAAGTAAAAAGTCTTATTTTGAAATATTTCTTACTTAGAGGTCTTTTCCAACCTAAACTGATTCTGTGAATGAGAGTAGTTAAAACCCAGAGGGCTGAAAACAGAAAGAATGAAAGGGCCCAGCCTGTAAATTCCTGCCCTCCTCCTCCATCGTTCCACTACTAGATTTCATTTAAAAGTTTCTCCGGTACACGTAGCATCCCTCCATAACTTTCTTTTGGGAACAAAAGCAGATGACAAAATGTGTAACATCCACAAGAGTTACTTTTAAATAGACTGTATCTCAAGGTCCAACAGAAAATGGAATAATGGAATATTGCCTCAATACCACTTGGCTTCACAGGAAAAGAAATATACGTGTTCAGTAATTCCAAACATGGCAAAATATTATTAACTACTAGTATTAATCTATATTAAGTTTAATGGTTATGTTGGGTGGAGAAGGTAGAGCTTAAAAGCTTCCTCAGAATTCTTGACCAAAATCCAACATCTCAAACTAATTATGTACCTGTGCTTGTACTTGCAAACAAAGTGCCAGGAGTTGTACTTGTAGGGAGTTTTCCATTATTTAGCTGCTTCACTCTTTTCAAGTGAGATTTCCCGTTGTAATGAACTTGAGCTTGGGCTGCAGAGTTCAGCTGTATATTGCACACTTCACAGAAGGAAATCAGTATCTTCTTTTTTTCTTTGCTTAATTGATAATCCTGTCTGTCATTCCTCAGTCCTTTTTCTTCAAAGACCCGTAGAACAGCTGGTTGATTCATAATCCCATCTTCAATGATGTGGTCAGGACTTAATGGACGCTTCATACCTACAAAGAAAAGAGACAAAGTTGTTACTAGATAGCAATGAATCCTTACTATTAAAACTGTGTTTTATTTTTTAAAATGCTATAATGCATGACGCAACAACCAGTTCCAACAAATAAGGTTCCAAACTGCAAAGGCATTGCTTAGCATAGAAATAAATGCACCTGTGACACACCACGGAGCTCAGAAATAATAAGTTGGCAATATATCACAGTCTGTGCACAGCAACTTGCAACAACTCATTATTTTGTTCTGCAAGCTCTCTATTTTAAAGCAGATTTATTATTGCATCTGTAGCAGAGGTTAAGATTATTTTCAAATACATTTCCTCTGCCTTACTAAACACTGGTTCCAGAGCTTTTTACTTTCCAATAACCATAGCAGTGCCCACTGCTTCAAATATAATTAGTCAACAAAAAGGATGCCAACAAGAAATGTTATGGAAACTCTGGAAGACAGCAGACTGTTCAAATGAAACTAATGAAGCCTTTTCACTCTTACATACATCCAAATCTCCAGCTGCATGCAAAGATTGTATATTACCTATATTAGTCCATCAATACTTTTGCAACTCAAACTATTGTACAGAGGAAAGTCAGCTAGATGTTAGTCTTGTGCAAACTACACAAAATCATGGTAAATGACAGTCCCTGACCAACAAGCCAAGAGCCTGAAATATTAACTTGCTCTAGAGAATAAAAACCTCCTCATCAAGCTACACAAAGAACAGTTTTATATATATAGGGGGAAAGTCTATATTTGATTTTGGGTAAGGTGCTAAACCAGCAGAGAAGAAATGGGGGGGTCTAGGGTAACTCATATAGAAAATAGTTCTGTTTTCTTAGCTGCACAACTTGATGTTTATCCTTTTCCCCCACCACCCAAGAAATCTAGATGGCCAAAGGCTGGCTAAGAGAGCTGTGCACAAAAGCAGCTCTTTCCAGGCAAGAGTGCACCTCTGTTCAGGTTTCAAAAGCAAAAGACTTCAAACACAAGGTCATTTTCCAGCCTGGGAACCAGAGCAGCATAGAACTATGTGTACACCTACCACTCTGCTAGGCAGGAGCACTGAGAGACACAAACATGGAAACCAAAAGTGGCAACAATCCTCCCCAGAAGAGTGCAGCATTCACAAATAACACTGGCGTATCCCTCTCATAATCCAGTTAAGTTTATTAACCAAGAGAAAGTCTGTTCTGTTCTCTGGCACAGGGGTGTACATGGAAGAAGTTTCAGAAATAGTTAGTCATTTATATGGTAGGACAGAGTATTTCATCACATTCCTAACTCTAACCCATACTTAACATATTAGTATTCATACAGATTCCTTCTCAAGTACAATTCACTGAATCAAGTATTCTAAATAGACTTCACATCTTTGTTTCTTATAGGTGACAGTTCTGCCATCAAACAAACAATATTAACAACACTTAACNGAAGCTCAGTTGGTTTGGATACCTTTAAAACTGGCAGAGGCAAACACCTGCATTAGGAGGCTGCATGGACCAGAAGGAAGACTGATGGAGCTGCCTATAAGAGGATGAAAGCTTTCCCAAGGAGGGTTATTTTGGAAAGCACAGGCTGGTACTGCATTAGTATATTAGCACTGCAGCACAAGATACATACACTCCTGGACTGCATGCTTCTGCTTACTTTCCTCCAAAGGAATAAAACCTTGGTGAAGTCTGAGACTGCC
>VYZR01123981.1:3383-16114 GCA_013400675.1 Oxylabes madagascariensis
GGCACTGTAATTAACTTGCTGTCCCGAACCACAGCTCTCTGAAGACTCCCTTGTCCAGCTTTATGTAGTGGCATTAGAAAGCCACATGCATCACTAGAACAGGAGTCATTCTACCTAAGATCAGAATTGACTGGAGGTGCCTGATTTCCTTTATTGACAGAGACTTGAAACAACTAAGTTTCAAATTTTAGGCACATTGATTTTAGAGGAAAAAAACCAAGGTGATAAGGTGAATATTGATGATCACAGCAGGAAACAACCAGCCTTCCTNGATATAGATATAGATATAGATATAGATATAGATATAGATATAGATGATATAGATATAGATAGATAGACAGACAGATAGATAGACAGATATGCACAGGTAAGTTAAATGTAAATAGTGGAATAGTACTGCATCCAATCTGCTACTACTCACTCTTTCCAGACTTACTCTAATATGCACATATGGATTTGATGGTAATTCTGTAATTACAGAAGAATTTACATTTGCACTTTAAAAACATATCATGTGTTTATTGACAGAATTTAACCCCCGGATGGACAGAAGAGCTCTCTGAAGAGTAAATGTTCATGTGTTGTTTATCTGAATAAACACCAGGTTCTAGTGTGGTACCACAGTGGCCTCTAACATAAAGACCATCTACATCCGGGCAGAAAGTTGAAATGTTATGTTTTAATAAAAATGTGTTCAGCAGTAACCGATTAAACTTTTCAAAAATAAGTCTTGAATACTGCACAGAGAATTTGCATTTTCTGTAACTGTACACATTACAACCAACTACACATTGTTGTATCTCCTTGTCTACAAACTCCTGGAAACTGAAAGATCAAACACAAGAAGGCAGTTGCACAAGCATTTTCACACAATAACCCATTAAATACTAAAACAAATGTCAAGTTAAATTAATAGAGTACTTAGGGCTAGGTCTGAAAGTGCAGTAACATTTTTTACAAGCATCTGGTGACATACACCACATATCTGAGTCTTGAATCTGGGCCTAAGTGTTTTATTTGTGACTTTTTTCTAAAAACAAGTTCTAATCCACATCTAATCCATGCTATCCTCCCTCCATCCCCCCTACCAACACATCAGTGTTTCACTAAGGTTTTGAGATCCTTTACAGTTTCTAATGTATGCTTTATGAGACCTTGAGATTCTGAATGTCTGTCATAAAAGTTAGTTTAAGAGAGAAATCAAGAAAAACTATTTCTTTTTGAGATATTATTGTATTCAGGCTTCAATTTGACTTAGTCTGTTTTTTTTCTGCTTCTCATTTTGCATACAAAGCTACTTCTTTTCCAATACAGATCTCATATATTTAATTGTTTTTTTAAGATAATTTCATGTTTACTAAGGGGATGCTGCATTTAAATCAGGGGATGACTAACAACATCAGTAACTCTGCTAGGTATTCAATAATTAATTAATAATTAAAATTCTACTGAATATTTTCTAGGAATTGGCTTCGATTGACTTTTCATGTTCCTTCACTATTGGTAGGCAAAACTGGAAAGACGTTGAGTATTCTACATACAACTGTTTTGTATATTGGCCACATTCCTTGTTCTTGCAGAAAGCCTGGAAAGAGGCTTTTGGGGTCAGAATTAATAGCCTGTAAAACTATTTTTAGAAGTCCTGTTCCATAAATATTATTACTGATAAATTCTCCTACTGGAATTATTCAAACAGAGAAGTCAATGCAAGACTAAGGGAATTCCATGGGTTTTGTTCAAGCAATGATTTGTGATGGTCCTTTGAACTATTCATCCTGCTGGAGCCTAAAGATCACATGCCCTTCACAAATTATTTGTAAATCACACTGGTAGGCAAAAAAATAAGCAAAGCTGATATTCTGGGTACTCTTTATGGTAGGCATTTTAGACCAAAACAGCTGGAAATGCCTTTGACAGAAAAAAAAATCATTGATACAGCTGCAATAGCAGTAAAAATAAAGGAAGCTCACTGTACATATTTGTCCTAAAGTAGTACACTTTTACACATTTCCTGTATCTGGAATTTATGGAGAAGACGTCAGCCATGCAAACCTTTTCTCCTTTATTCCTTAACGAGTGACATGGCTGACAGGCCATTCATTAGAAGTTATTCCTTGGAGATGATGTGCACACCTTCGCTTCTTTAGTCATGGTGAGATGAAACAGCAGCTGAGAAGCACGTTGAGGACCTTTTGCTTCCTAGTGGAAATCACAGAGGTGATGAATGATCACCAGGACATCTGTAAGAGTGGGAGGTGAGAGCTATGAGCGTGACACCTGGGAAGCTGCACTGCTCATGCTCAGGAGCAAAATATTACAAACTTATGCAGTAGCATTAGCTGGCACCAACTGTCTCTAAGAATGACAGACTCCTTGCTGGAAGTGATACCAAAATGCCACACAATTTTTAGAGATTGAAACACTTCAGAAAAATATTTAATTTCTGTTTTCGCACCAGTATATCAAAAAAACTCAGCTATGGAAACATGTTTGCTCTGGCATAAGTGAAAGAGTGTGAGACTCTGAATGCTTTTAAAGTCAAAACACAGGAATTCGCTCTGAAATATCTAAGTTTATTAAATTTCAGTATCACTGAGGAGGTCAGTACTCTCCATTTATCATTTATCACAGAGTCCTAATCAGTTTGTTTACTGCATATAGCTACACTATTGTAAACTGACCAGATTTCAATTATTTCTTAGTATCAGAACCACTTATATCAAAGGACAGAATTTTTTTAACATAGTTGTTTTTCTAGATTTGTGTTGAAATGTATCCATTTGAAATGCATACTTCCATCCAAGAACAGTTGAGCCCAATCTCTACTCTTTAAAGAAAGGGCAAAGAATCCTTTCAAACTACTGCAGAGAACTCCTTGTTGTCCAGAATATTGGACACACAGAGTACAATGACCGCTATCCAAGGAGCATCACAGGTCAAAGTTTCCATGACAACTAGATGACAGATTGCATTTTTGACCTGTTGTCAGAAAATGAGTATCTCTTGCGGGGTTGTGTGGTATCTCTAAGAGGACTGGTTTTGATTTTAATGATGGCAACAATTGTGCAGAGAATCCAGAGCAGGATGAGAAATTCAGTGTATTTTTAATTCCTCTTAGGAGTAAAATCAGAATTCCACTGCAGAAAATGAATTTAGATTAAACCACAAGTTGTGTGCTTGTGGGTGGGAGGAGGAGTGGGGAGAGAAAGTCCTAGGATGCTTTGAACTCATCCCAAGCAGTAGCTTGGGCTCTCTTTTATATTGTCATATAGTTATCAGTGGGGATGCATTCAAGGCAACTTCAGAGTTTACAATAATTTAGGAAAGATAACTCGCACAGATGAATACATCATGCAGGGTGTAAAAAACTGAAAGGTTCATCAGAGTGTGAGCAGCATCTCTGGTCAGCAGAGCTGTGATACAATCACCACTTGGCAGATCCCAGGAGTTTTCTGGAAAAAAGAGGACTGAAATAGAAGATGAGGAGTGAAGAAGTGTTGTAGCCAGGAAGGACAGGTAAAACAAGAAGCAGTTATTATCTTAGAAATGCTTTAGCATTATTAATCAAACTCCTTTTTTTTTTGGCCCCCTGAGGTAGGTTCCAGATAAATTTAAATAGCAGGACAAGGAATTGTCCTGTTCCAAGGACTGGAAAATTTCCAGTTTTGTCAACGGCATTGATTTCAGAAAGAACTTTCAGTAAGGAATCTCTCCCTCAGGTATATTGCTGTATCTTTCCTCAGTATTTTTACATATGCCACAAACTGAGCATAGCACAAGGAGCTGGTAACTTTCAAACTTTACAGTCAGTCTTCCTCAAAATGAAATTTTCCAGCCCAAAAGGGATTATAGTACAAGCTTTCTGTCTGTTGAAGTACCTATGCTGTAAGGCTTCTCTCTTAGCTTGTTTTGAGTATGCTTAAAGTCTTCATTGCAAAAGTGGCGTTATCACATAGATATTTCTTACAGGAAGCATTCATATCAAGTTTTTTTGTAGTGCAAAGCAGAGAATTTCTAGACACGGGGCTTGAAATATTAATTCATTCAGTCAGGAGAAGTTACCTACATTTCTTTTCACTTAAGTCATTCCCTTCCTCTTTAATGCCTCCACATCCACTTCAGGGACAGGTAGCTTAATTTCTATCATCTGTAGCTTTGCAGAGTATTAGCTTCGCTACACATGCCAATGATTGAGCTATACTAGATGTGCTTGAAAAAGCCTGCAACCTACAGTGCTCATTCAGGAAACTGGGAGTGAAGTAAATCCATATGTGTGTTACAAAGTCAGTGTTCAGATAGGGCTCGTGTTCTCTGGATCTTGGCGCTATCGTGCACAATTCTTCTTTGAAGAACTGTAGCTGTGATAGGATTTTTGATAACAAAAAGTGGAGTATGCTCATGGTTCAACACTGACATTTCAATGTTTTAAATTTTTTTTTTCATTTGGTTTAATTCAGAATATTCTTCTATCCTGACAATTTTAAAGGACTCCTAAATAGAAGTAATATTTAAATATTAAACATAATAAACAAAAAAAGGCTAAGATTCTGTGTTAGAATTCAGCTACAAATGCTGTATTTTCTGTAAATTTTGTTTAACACTGTCTGAAAAACAATCCTAATCCAGACACGTTTTTCACTGAATTCTTTGGCTGCTCCAAAGCACTTGAACAAAAACAACCTCTATAAAATTCCATCTGACTTTGTCATAGACTGTGATTCAGAAAGCATCACATTTGTCACAAATTCATGCATAGTCAGCACATAGATAGGCTGTCAGATATATGTGATATACACATGCACTAGAACCAGAAACCACAGTGTCTAATCCTATTCCCTTTACTTGTATAAAATCCAACCATTTCATCTCACAGGAATATAGAAAAGCATATCAGCAGGATTTTAGAGCTTCATTTCATATACAGCCTGACAACTGGGCTAAACAGTAGCTGCAATTCTAATGGATTTGTAATTTATACCACTGTATTTCAACAGCAATTTACAAAGTAAACACTGAGTAACTCTGAAAGAAAATTTCTGTTTAAACACCTGAAACATTTAGGGGAATACACAGAGTTAACAGAGATATAAAATGGAGTGAGATGGCTTTTTCTAGCTATTAGAGCTAAAGCATTGGCTGCGTGATGCAAGTTCTTCTAGGCTGTTCTTCATGAAGTGTTCCTCAGAAATTCAGTTTTAATTTTGCAAGAATATTAAGTAGTATTTGACACCTAAGTTTGTAATACTGTGCCTTTTCAGGCTAAATATTCATATATTCATGTTACTTTTCTTGTACTATAGTAACTGTCCATTGAAGTATGCAGCTTCAATTGGCTATCCCTAGTTTGAAGATTTTGTCACTCATTACATGCACCATGCCCAAGAGATTAGCTAAAATATCCTGAATTTCCTGTGTTCATTTAGGTGGTCATTTTTGAAAAATTTCTCAGGAAACACTGTTCTGTTTCCTGATTGCCCATTTTTTTCTACCAGTCCAGGTAAATTAAGGTAGCAGTCATTCAAGTGGTCTGAGGGAATTTTTTCAGTGGAAGATACTTGGTCTTACTGTCCCAGTTCAGTCTCCTCACACTCAGCTGAAAGCAGAAAATGATAAATGCTGTACCTTGGCCAATGCTCAGCATTCAACGGATGGAGAGACTGCAGTCTCATGTGTCAGAGCAGACAACTGTCTTAAGGGTGGGTACTCTCAAGCTGTGGTTAGAATTTTAACTTAATCAGCCTTCCTGGAAATGAATCATAGTCCCTTTGAGGATGCAGGTTACTCCTGCTCATGCCCTGGTGTACGGAGCAGCTGCCATTGAATCATTTTCATCAGCCACTCCTTCACGTTAACCTTAATTTGCTGGCCATAAAAATGGTAAGAAAGTACTCCCTCCCAGCCCTCTTGCTGATACTTCTTTATTTAAAATACTGCACAGTATTTTTCAAACTTTATTATGGTTTGATTAAATTGATTTAACCGATGACCTCTACTTATTTATCTCCTGATTAGCTTTAAAAATGAAATTTGATTCACAGTTCCTTTAAAGCAATAGAGAGATAACTTGAAGGTCTGCCTAATGTTACATAATGTCATTATTTTTTTACTACTTGGTTTCTTTCTTATTTCTTGTTACCTCTTGATCAGTGTGCATCTTTCCTAAACTTTATTTCTTTAAATCTCAAGCTACCAATCTACAAAACAAGTATAATAAATTATCCCATAGCAGCTGATGATGCTTAATTGTGTTTGTACAACATTTTGAGTTTCTCAGATGACACAGTGTGCTGTCACTACTATTATTCTAAACTTTGCATGCAAAATCCAGTTTTCTTATTCAGGTCTACTGCAAATACAAACTATTTTCATTAGTTCTGCTGCATGCACACAAAACTGATCAAAATGATAGAAAAATCAGGTCCAGGATACTGAAAATAAGATCATTTAATAGCTTGAAATATAATATTATTGTAACAATAATGGCAAAGACATTTGACAGGTGTAAGAGAAGATCAAGCTTAGATCAAGCTTCTTTCTGTTTCAAATGACTAATCAGAGAAATTCCTCAGAACTTCCAGAGTCAAGTAGCAGTTGCATCCATTTTCAATTACTTGATTTCTTTTTTTTTTTTTTTTTCCTTAAGGAATTAGGAACAGAAGCTCCTTGATCAAACTGAAAACATGTCTCAGTGTGCTTGGAAGTCATCCAAAAAGCATCTGCCACAGTATTTTGTCTATTTCTAAACGTTTTTCTTTTCATGATAAATTTGTACGGTATGCTACAATTAAATGTACTTCCCATGGAGCATCGAGGAAGTCTGGCTGTCTCTTTGGATAACTTTCTCAGACTATTTAACACCAACTTGTCTGCTTTACATAATATATAATGTATGTAGGGACATACAACATTTCACCTATACGTTTTGGTATGTTTCTGCAAATAAAAACTTATTAAAAATAAATTTCAAAAGTAAAGTTTTAGCACACCGATTGAAGGTGTAGAGGAGTGCTGCTTGATTGAAGCTGTAGAGGAGTGCTGCTTAGCCACCTTTAGAGTATCACATTCTTTATGATGTAATGTTTTACATGTCACACTTTCTCATTTAGAAGGTGCAGAAGATAACTTTCTCTGCTTTAAAACTCCCCATTCAGTTACAAAAGAAAGCCTTCCAGCCAAAACTTACAAGTTCATCAAAACTGGAGATACAGCGAGGGTCTTGCTTTATGTAATTTCATTTTCTGTCTATGGCAAGAGTGACTGCTGCAATTAATTCAAAACAATTAATTGTTCCAATTTCAGTCACTTACAGACAACTGCCTGGGAAGGAAAAAAGAGGGGTTACTGCTCTGTTGTGTTCTTAAGAAAGGGGCCACGGATGTGCCACTGATGAGCTTTGGTGGCACGGGCTGGCGGTGCCTCTGCCGGGGTGGCCGTTCCCCGTGGCCATTCCCCGTGGCCATTCTCCATGGCCATTCCCCGTGGCCATTCTCCATGGACATTCCCCGTGGCCATTCTCCATGGACATTCCCGATGGTGCCGGGGCTGGCACGTCCCCGTCCCCTCGCCAGCCGGCTCGAGGAGCGTCTGGCGAGCAGGCTCGGCCCGGCCGATGTAACACTGTTTGTAATGAGAAATCTAAACAGGGAATGGCAGCGAGGCATGACAGGAATGTGTTTCCATTGGAGAAGCCCGTGCAGAGAAAAAGCATAAGCAAAGCCATGTCCAGAAGGCCTTCCAGCCGGCCAGCACGGAAGACTGATGTTATTGTACACGGGCTGTCACGCTGCCAGCCCTCCCTCACGGGTTTGTTTTCTCTCACGCTCTCCCTCTCCCTCTCCCTCTCCGCTGCCTTCCTCCCGGGGCCGGCTGTTTGCTCAGGTGGACAGTGACACCGTTTGGAACGAGCTGCACTCGGCCGGGGCGGCACGCATGGCGGTGGGCTGTGTCATCGAGCTGGCGGCCCGCGTGGCCTCCCGGGAGCTCCGCGTGGCTCCGGCGCCCGGCTCCGGGGAGGGCGGCGGGACCCGAGCCGGGAGCGCGTCCGCCGAGGCGTGGCTGCGTGAGCCGCACGGCCCGGGGCAGTGCCAGCGCCCAGGGGCTGCGTGCGGCCCGAGGTGAAGTTAGGGCACGTCTCCGGCCAGTGCCTGCGGCGCTCCCTTTGAAGTCGAGTTTAATTCTTTTTTTTTTAAAAAACGTGGTTGTTTAGTCACGTGCGTAATCTCGGGATACCACCCAGCGAGCCGGGAGACAGCGCCGGGGCGAGAGGGCGCGGCCGGCGAGGAGGGCGAGGGGCGGCGGTGCCCGGCTGCCAGCCCGCCCGGCCCCGGCTCCTCCGCGCCCCTTCCCGCTCCCACCGCCCTGCCGCGGGACCGGCCAGGCGTGATGCACGAAACACAAATTACCCCAGTCTAAACAATTTATAAAAGCTCCAGGCCTGACAGACTTTGACGTTTTATTTGGTATTTTAACGGCCCTATTTAAAGGTACACCATATGCAGCCGGAGTGCAGGCTTGCCCCAATAAACATTGTTGGAGCTAACATGTCTCCTTAATGAAACTGTTTATTCGCTTTCCAGTCCGCATGCTAATGGATTCAGTCCTATTGCCAGAATCAAGATGGAAATAAATATTTTAAAATTAACACTGCATGATGATTTTTAAAGTCCCAAATTCTGTTTGAACTGGAGAATTTTCTTCCTGTATATTTCTCTCATTTCAATCAAAATATGTCAGCTACCTGTTTGGGAATGAGTACCTATATTTATGTATATATGTCGATAAATACAGAATATATCAGTGTATAAATGAGAGCACAGTCAGGTGAAATGCACTACTATAGCTCTGACATAATAAAATGCAGTTACTAAACTTTTACGTTCAGATACTGAAATCATTAGCCACGTACCACATAAAACGTACAAATTTTGAAATCTCAGCTCAAGGACAGGGTGCATTATATGGGATCCTGTTGTGTACCCTTTCTGATGGGTTCTCCATCCCCTTTAATATTTTTTGGGCATACTAAGATATGTAACTCACTGTGTATTGTTCCACACAGGAATAATGAAAGTGAAGAAGGATTTTGTATTTAATTCTTATCTTTAGCAACTGTAGGACACACACCAGTGTCTAAGGCAATTTAAAAGCAAATTTTGGTAAGATTAGTGAGATATGTCCTGTGTGCCCTTGACTTGAGTGGGGTCCAGTGCAGAATCTTTACCACTTACCTCTGTGCATTTGTGGTGTGCCTCACACAGGGTGAATACTTCTGCTTATTTAAGTGTGTGATAGCTGAAAAGAATCATCAGCCATTGTGAGACTTCTCTTGCTACTGCTGTTGCAGGAATCTCTAAACAAATGTTTTATATTTAGTACTAGGTATTTTATATTTAGAACTAGTTTGTAGTTTAATGTAACATTATTGTTGATCTTAAATAGAATCTTTTTCTACAATGCAGAGAATTGAACCAGTCTCATGCAACTTGCAAGTTGAGACATAGGAAAGGCAATTTTTCAATAGATATGCCCATAAGTTGGTTTAAACCAAAACATCAGAAAAATAGAAATGGAAGGGATTTGCTGTGAAAGAGAATTGTGAATATTCCTTCCATTCATGATAGGTGTTTATCTAACCTGCTCCTAGACTTCCAGCATGAAGCCCAGTGATTTACATGCCACTATGGCATCTGTATGAACTATCAATCTGCATGTGGTATGTTTCATTTAAGGTTATGGAAAGGTTATTAATGCCTGACTGCCAGTAGGAAAGCATGTTAGCAGAAGTTCTGTAAGTACAACAGTCCTGACATTAGCTATTTTGGCACAGTCATACTATGTTTGCTTTGTCACTGCATCCATTCAAACCCAGGGTTTGCTAACAAGTTGCTGTCAATATGCTCATATTGTAAATTGCACTGGGGGGGTTTTGCAGTGTTTTCTGGAGTTCTCTGCAATCTCCATATGATTTTAGACCCATAGATCTGTATGTTTCAGGCTACCTTTACGCCTTTACATGTTCCCTTTCCATCTTCCTGACATTTTATCTGTAGAAAAATAAGGTGAACAGCTGTTTCTGTTTGGGAAAATACCAATTCTGTAGTGTACTTGTGAAAACCTAAGGGGAAGAAGACGAAGTTGACCACTTTCATGTGCATTTATTGAGCAAATATGCACGTGAAGCAACCATTTGGGGCCTGTACTGTGAGCACTGAGTGGGAGGATTAAGCTCTGATGGGAATCTTGAATGATCTGCTACAGCCTTAGAATTTTTGGATGACAAAAAAAGCACCTTCCAAAAATTGCATGCAAGCTATAACAGCTCTACAACATATTAACAGCAAGATGAGCACAGTAGAGAAGCACAACGTAGTGTTTCCCTGGGTGTTTACCACTGTGGATTGCTATCAGATTGTGTACTGTCAGTTTGGTGTCAATTCAATCAATTAAAACCCCAAATTTTTAACAACAGTGTCAGGCTAGAGTGTGGAAACAAACATCAAGTGCCTTGTATGGACAGGGATCTGACATAAAAAGTTCATTTCCGGAAGGACAGGACATTTCAATGTCTGGGCTTAGTCCATGGTCTCTATTGATATTGTTTGCTATAGCACAAAGAGATAGTAGTAGGTTGGAGCTATAGGTACATGTTGCTAAGAAAAGAGATGAGATTGCAAAATAAACCATGAAAGTCTGCAGAACAATTGGGAGATCCATTACAGAGCTGGGCATGAGTCAAACTCATATACAAGGCAAAAAATTCTTTACTTTATTCTGAATTTCCTGAGACTATCAGTCCCATTGCACACAAGTCTCATTGAGAACAGCAAGATGTTGTTCATCTGATTTGGACAGTGTTCAAAAACTGACAAGGAATTAAGAGGAATTGTCTTTGCTGTAGTTCAAACCTCTTGTGAGACATCAGATTTCTTTGATCTCCTTGATCACTAGGAAAAACATCAGTATGGCAGTACTAAAGATGTAAAACATTACCCACAATAGTAATTAACAGCGGTGGGCTCTTTTTTGGGGTGGGAGGGATTGGTGTGAGTTTTTTGCAGGGAAGGTGTTGTTTGTTTGTTGTTGTGGGGTTTTTTTGTTTATTTGGTTGGGGTTTTTTGCCTTTTTTTTTTTTTTTTAGTTAAGACAAATGGTCACTTCTCTGGGGAGTCTGATGAATCACATGTCTGATAAACGTGTTCTTGGCAATATTACAGTAGGAGATGAGTCCAGTTATTGCATGAGGGTTTTCTTTTTTTGAGCTGTTTACAATTAGGAAAGCTGCTGATGCACAATGAGGTGTTTATGTTATGTGGAATCAGAGCCACACCTCTCCTGTCTATTTTTATGTATCTATGTTTGGTCATTTCTCATTTCCTGAACAGATTTATGTAGAAAGCTTCTAATAGTCTGCTGCCTGACTACAGATTTTTAGAAGAAGGGAGTATGTGAATCTGGGTGAATAGAATTCCACCACAGTCCTTAGCTATATCCAATAAATAATTTTATCACATAAGAGAAGTCCTATGATAGATTCCTTAGTGCTTTTGGAAGAAATAGAGGTAGTGCCCCGCATATGATTTCTTGCATGCAGTGTACCTCGTGAACCTGGAAATCTTTGTCTCTAGCCTCTACTCAATGACCTCGCCTTCAGAAAGAGGGCACAAAAAGATGCAGAGAGAGAGCATTTCTTTCCTGGAAGTGTCTCCTAAGGCTGTCATCGCTCTCTTTCATTGCCACAGGATGCAACACTGTCCTGCCCTCCCTTCTCATTTATTGCCCAGCCCGGTGCTTCCCTTGTATTCATTGTGATGTTCAGCTCAGTTCAGCTCCCCTCCCTGCTGTTGTGCTACTTCACTCACAGTGAGCCATGCACCAGGAGACTCTTCTCTTGCCTCTGCATCTGTCCTACAGAGCAGGGACATCCCTCCTGCTGCCCAACTTGACAAGTACAGAGCTTGTACAAACCCCACATTAGACAAGTCTTGGAGAAAAATAGGGGGAGTTTCTGCATCTGTGGTCTTTTGAGTTTCAAATTCCATTTGTAAGTGTTAGAACTTGCAAAGACTCTTACCTTTAGGACTTCACTTGCAAAATCATTGTTTTTATTTTTCCTGAAAGAATTTAGGTTGCTGATATTTTCATGTTGTTAACCAAATTATTCATGTTGATGCTGCCATCTGTTTTGTTGCCATATATTAGGTGTTTATGAAATGGTTAATACTAAATTTAAAAAGCTGGAGTTCAGTTCAATTGGGTTAGTATGATTATTTTGCAGTAATGACACTTCATTGAATAATGTCCTCCAAAATGTTATTTGTTCTTGTAATAGTTGTTTTATTGTGTGTTGTTTTGCAAACATTAAATGTGTCTTAATTTATTTTCTGATAAAAAATTGTACATTTCTCTGGCTGTCCCTCAATATCTTTAAATTGACTGGCAGGAATAAAAATTATACAGGTGAAAAATATAATTAAAAAAGAGTATACCTAATAGAAACCTCTTATTGGGAGAGGTTACCAAAGGATAGATGGGAGTAATTCTCCCAATGGGAGATGACTTTAAATCATCATAGATAACTCACTGCCAGAGCAGACCATGTAACTGTTGAAAATACAAAGGAACATTGCTGGAACATTTTTCTTCAGCTTCAGATGACCCCTTCAGTACTATTATAAGGTAGGATTAAGTGTTTTAAGTACAGAACCTATAATAAGGGTTATTGTCTGGTTTAC
>VYZR01123984.1:286-13066 GCA_013400675.1 Oxylabes madagascariensis
TACCTGATTAAAGAGTTTCTGGGATTTTATGCCTCTCCAGAGATGATCTGGCAGCCGTGATAGACTCCAACAATGCCTGACAGTGAGGGCTGCCTGCCAGAACCACGTCTTTCCAGCACTTTTGCTAACAGTTACTGAAACAACTTTTCATGTGTACACATAGGAAAAAATAGATATTTGCAGCAGTGTATGTGAGAGATGGAAGAGGGATAAGAGAATACATTTTCTCTCTCTTCTGCATGTAATACATGCACACACACAGGCATGTCCCACAGCCATTAAAATCTCAGCCAAAGGGAGGAGATTTCTCAGGATGTGTGAAGTGACAGTCCTTGGCACTTCTCCAGCCAACCCTCCTATAGGTCCTTGCTGCATGAGAACAAGCTGATTATTAGTTCTCCATGCCCTGAAGCTAGAGGCACTTATGAGAAGGGGTTGTTCCTTTTGTCCTAGAGCTGCAGAGAGGGTACCACAGCAGAAAAGGAAATGAGAATTTTCCAGTGGTCTCACCTTTCCCTTCCTAACTGCTTTTCTCATTCTTCTTCTGTCCCTCCTCCCTCTGTCTACAATGTACTCTCCCATTAATGATTTAGAGAAAACCCTAGCTGATACACACAGAAGTGTTCAGCTGCTGCTGAACAGACTCCGTTTGCCTCAGGATCAGTTGCTGCATCTGCTTGTGAGGCTGCCAGTCAGGACTGCAGATGATTTAAGAGGCTTTCTTATTGGCAATTTAGTTAAACCTGCTGTGCACAGCTAGGTCTTGGGAGAAGGAAGATGAATGCACATTTTAATGACTGAATCAGCATATATTGGGAAGCAGGATGGCAGGAGCCTCACCTCCCTCGAGGCTCACCAGCTATGACAAGCAAAAAACCTCCCTCCTGTTAAAAAGTACATGATTGCTGTATGCCCCACTGTTCAATATTTATTCTAGATGGATTGTGTCAGGGCTCCTCGATGACATTAAAGCATACCCAGTGTTTTCAAGATGATATTGGTGCTGTTTACACCCTGATTCCAATGCTGAATCCCAGGAAGAATAAAACAGTTCTGTGGAGTGGCTTCAGCAGATTGATACATCTTTTATGCTCCTGGATGAAGTAGTAATGTAAAACATCAAACTGCTGATGGGTATAACAGTTGTTTTATATACAGAGATTTACCTTTGTGTTGGCTAGTCAGCACATCTCCACCACAGTCAGTGAAATGGTGTTGATTTATATCTGCTGAGAATTGCAGCCATAATTCTTGTCTCTATTTTTTTACATGTATACAAATACACTCACATACTTCAGTTTCCGACAGACTTCAGCTATCCAGTGCAGCATTGTGTCCTCCATCTGTTTATAGCTCCAACAAAAATTTATGCTGTTACTTAGTCACAAATGTGAAATTATTCTATATCCTCAGTGACATTGAGATAATAGAATTTATATTGCACATATGCTTGTTTACACATACAAGAATTCACAATCTTTATTCCTGTTGCTGATTTATGTTTTTGCCATCCAAAGCTGCATGCATTTATGTACACTATTCATCTAAAACTATTCCAGAAATAAATCATCACATAACAAACTAAGCAATTACATGAGTATCTTATTATTTGCCTCATCTATAACTATTCCAATCCAACTACCAACCTTCAAATCATCTTTGATCACTTCACATGTTCCATTCTTGCACTTTGAGCTCAACTGTTAAAGCTACTTTGGGCAAATGCATAGGAGCAGGCTGCAATTATTATATAAAAAAGAAAATATACAACAGACTTTGGGAAGCTAAGGAACCCTGAAGTTAACACACTGGAGAATTGACATTAAACAGCTTACATATTTCAAGCTTTTAACAAATCATATCTGAGATCAGTATGCTACAAATCAGACTGAAGTGTTGCTTATGTGCAATCAGATCCCAACACAGCAAGGAAGCAGTTATCACCCAGGTTTTTCCCAAGAGGATTTTTCTGAATCAATTCTTTACCAGTCATCCTAAACCTTGAGGAATTCATCTACTTTTTGGACCACTTACCTCCTTGTACGCTTTTTTTTGCCCTACCAGCCTATCTTAGGTTGCCTTACCCCTGCATCAGGAAGAACATTATTTCTGATATTCATCTTCTTAAGCAGTATGGCAAAGTTTTGCTGTACTACTCTTTAAAGGCCACATCATTTAGGTAGTAGCTGTGCAAAACCTGACATCTCACAATTTATTTCACTCTGCAAAAGGACATTTAGTTGTTTAGCAAGACACTGCCATACTGTTTAGACAGACTAGCACTGACTTAGTAAGTCACTGAACTCAATAGCAGCGGGTCCCCAGGTGATTTAAATCACAGTTATCTCACTAAAGTCAGCACACTCAGTGCTGCCAAGTTAAAACTATTAAAGACATGAGACCAAATCTGCCCCTTACTTTAACAGCGCATCCAGGCCTACAGTCAATGTTTCCTACACCCAAATGTTTGAGAGAAATTTGTAGTTTTTCGAATGCTGATTGATCTTTAGAACCAAGGTACTCAGCCTAAGTCTACACCATGAACCTCACAATCTCAAAATAAACAAGCTACAGGGTTTACATTGGTTCAGAGATAGGCAAGAGCTGAGGGGAAAAATTCTGGGTGGCAGTTCTGAGAGCTTGACTTTACCTGGATTCTGCTGCTGGCCTCCAGCTCTGTGTTGGATCTCATCACCAGCTCCTGTAATTCCCATGGAGTTGTGAACATTTCAGCTTCTCTCCTCTTACATGCTTGAGGCCAAAGCTTTGCTCATGTCCCATTTATGTGTTATTCAGAGAGTGGCAGAAGTGGTGATTGCATGTGAACTCAGCAAAAGAGTGAATTCTCTACATCAAGACTAAAAATGGCAAAATTGGACCCTTCTCATTAAATAAATCATATGAACAATCAATTTGCATATGTTTTGCATTCTTGGGTATAAATTTTTAAATATTTTAAAGGTTCAGGAAACCTGTGAGGATTTAAAACATGAATCCTTCTGAACTGTGATCTAAGAATTACTTGTCCCTTAAGAATAATGATTTACTGGGTCTAAGCAGTTTTAGCATTATTATTTTTTAACCTACTGGGGCTTTCAATGCATTTACTTTCAAAGGAAATAAAACCAGATGGTAATTGTAGATTAAAGAATGAACTTCCAATTAATTATTAAAATTGACTGTTAATTTTAGAAACTTGCAGCAAATTGTTCACAAAAGAAAATTTAAAGCTACAAGAACATCCAATACTATATTATTTCTCAAATTCCCTGTTCACAAGAGGTGAAAAATATTTTAAATATTGGAGAAATACCATAGAGAAAGTAAATGACACCAGGTATATATTGAATTGCATCAAGGATCTATTCCCCTTCTTATATCAGAAAATCACAGAATTAATAAGGTTGGAAAAGACAACCAGTGGGGTAAAATTGGTCCAACATCCCTGCTCAAGGAATACACATGCTAACCCTAACCCTATAAAATGCTGAAAACCAATATGAGTCTGTGTTACAAGGATATATATCTCCGTTTCAGTCTTAAGGCCGAGTGAGACCAGATTTCCACTTATTTGGATTTTTTTTTTTTTTAGGGCTAAAAAACTCATTCCTTATGGTGATGAATTAAAATATTTCAATGGTTTTGTATGAATGAGAGAGTAATATCAGTCATATCAGAGATGCAGAAATATTCAGACTAGCCCCTAGTTTCATGGCACATCTTGGGAGTCAAAAATACTGTAAGAGAATGTGTGTCTGGTCCAACTGAGTGAAGTTTTGCTGCAAAGAGAGTAAAAACTATTTATTATGCCTAGACTATGGAGCAATCAGCTACTCTGACCTTCAGGGCTTCCTTGATAGGTAAGGTACTTGGATCCTTTCTACTGGTGGTGAAAATATACATAATTTTCTTTTCAAATTTGTTATCTCCCTGTTTGTTTCTTTTTTTTAAAACATAGCATTAATATGTGTGGCAGTAGGGAAGGAAAGTTTAGAATAAATTTATTATCAAAGTTCTGTTTTACTTTCAAAAAAGTATAAAATATTCTCCCCTTCAAACTGATCTGTTCCCTTTATGTGTGCAGTCAATTCTGATGCCTTCAGTGACAAACTGTGATTACCAGCATTTTTTTCTCCCCTTAGCTGTGTATATTTAACACTGTAAATGAGAAAGGCCTGCTACTCCAGTCTGTGCACACCAGCAAGGGAGTTCCTTATGTCCCAGACGTACCTTTATGAAACTCAAAGTTTTATACATTCAACGTTTTTTTCTGAGTTTGTAATGTCAGATGAAGTGTAATGACTGGGACAATGCAAAGAATGATGTGACCTGGAGCATGGTCTCAGAGTACAGAGTAGATTTTGTACAAAGAAAGTGATGAAGAAGTGATAAAGTGGTGATAAGAAAGAAACCTAAGAATATTTGCACTGGGATCAAAATAAGGCCCTGCTGTAATATGTTTAGAGATCTGCTTCTATCATAGTATTGTGGTATATGTCAATCATCCAGGGGCTCAGTAGGCACTGGTCACTCAACAGCAACAGTAAGAGAGGAAAAAACACATCAATTAAACTGAATAAAAATATTAAATCCCCAAATATTAAGCATACATCCAATTTGGCAACTCATTTGACTGCCTACGGCAGTTGGTTTATAAAGTCATGTTCATTCCACTTAATATTATTAACAATTCCCAAGGAAGTACTGCACAGTTACAGTAGCTAGTACATTAATCTTTATCATATGTGCAAGAGTGGAAGCTCAGAACAGGATTATGAAAACAGATTGCTTATTCTTTTATCTCCAAACAGATCTCTATGTAGAAAATAATGATCTAATGAGACTACTTACTGAGTATTAACTTCCCTGGGGCTAGAAATGCTTTTCCATCATGTGCTGGGACAAATGCACTTGTTAGAGTTTTGAGCTCTCAGCCTTTGAGCTTCTGCTTCTTCTCTTCCAGTCAATGCGGTTGGTCATAGGATGCAAAAACCTCATATTCCAGTTTGACAAGTGCTGTGGGCTAAATTAATGGTTCTGCATGGAAATCATTCTAAAAACACAAGTCATCTTCCCCACAGATTCCTTTTTCCTTTGCTCATTAATATTGGGGTGTTTCCTCTAAAAAGCAAGTGACTCTGGATGTACACACTTTGAAAAAGAGCAGAACCACTGGATCTCCCCCTTTTAAGGGAAAGCAAAGCTGAAAGGAATCCAATTGTGGTCATATTCTCTAAGTCTACTTTGTAAGAATATAAGAGAAGCCAGCACTGGGTCAGATCAAAGGTCCATCTAGCCCAGTGCCTATCTCCAGCAGTGATCAGCACTGGATGGCTGAGGTGAAGAATAAGAGCAGGGCATAGGTATAATCATCCTTCCCCAAATATTACTCCAGACTTCAGCAATTTATGGAACAAGGTCTTCTTGAGCCAGAGGTTATGACTTCATGTTTAAAGGGGCCTAATGGATTTTTCTTCCACAGATGTGTCCTACAATTTTCTGAAGTGTGAATTCCTGTGGAAATGGGTTCCACAGATTCACAAAATATTTTGTGGAGAAGTATGTCCTTTTGTTTGAATCAAAGCTAGACCCTTGTGGGTTTCATTTCTCCTACTCCTAAAAATGCAAATAGTACTGAAATATTGTTCAGGTTTATCTTCCTCTTGCTGCTCTTTATTATGAATTACTATGAATGATGAAAAAACCCCTCACCACTATTTTATTTACACTTACTCGTCTCTCTTTTTTTTCCCATGCTGAAGAATCCTACTCTATTTAGCCATTTCCTGTGCAGAATTTGTTCCTTATCTTTATCATTTACCACCTAGTTCTTCACGAAACAAGATCCTTCAGTAACTCAGGAAACATGTCCAAAGCAAAGAGATCAAGAAAATCAGCTGGCTTTAACCCACCAATTCCCAGGAATTATGCTCCACAATGTACAGGGATAACAAAAGAAGAAATGCACTTTGCTGGCATATTTAATTTGGTTCAGTGTGTTCATAGGAGCAGATGGGTGTGAATTTGGTAATTAACTCACTCAAAGTCTTCCAAGTACAGTTTAATATATTTCTTATGTAGCTTGTACAGAAAGTGACTGTCCTAATTTAAGGACAGAAGTTCCCTTCTCCTGTTCTTTCCCCACCTAAAAAGCTAAAGCATCCCTCTAATGAAAGTTTATGAAGTAGGTAGTTGGCCTAATCAAAGGACATTATGGAAGGACATTCTAGAAATGTGTAAGTGTTCTTGGAGAGACTGTGAGAATTCAAGGAGGACAAATTTATCCTGAAAACACAGGGACTACGTTGCTGGGGAAATTCCTGATGTATTTGCAAGAGGGGCTGAGGGAGTGCAGGCGTGAAGCTTGTCCTGTTTTTACATTCTTCACTAAAGATTTGTTGTGGGTGCTGTTGATGACAGTCCCCGTAGTCTGCCCCAGACAAACTTCTCCTCCCGGGCTGCCATGTTCATTAAGGCAGCCCATCGACAATACACGGCCCATTAAGATCACCCTTTCCATGGCTGCTGTAAATGCCGCAGGAGGCTGTGCTCTGCCCGACTTTCGCTGGGAAAGAGGCAATGCTAGAAAACAGGCGGTGGAGCCAATGCCGCTGGGTGGAAGCCCGCCGAGCGAAGCCCTCCCGGCCGCCAGCAGCCCCTTCCCACCCCTCCCGCGGCGGCGCGGAGCTGCCAGCCCGCATCCCGGGGTGCCGGGAGCCGGGCGGGCGGGCGGCAGGAGGGCTTAGGACCCAGGGGGACGCCGGTGGAAGGACCCAGGCTTTGGCGCACACGCCTCCTACCAAAAAAAAAAAAAAAAAAAAAAAAAAAAAAAAAAAAAAATCACAACCCCGTGGAGCTGGCGCTCGCTCATTCAGTTTTCTAGAGAGATCTCAGCCGGAACCCGCGAGCAGGGAGATCTTCCTCGCCCACACAGATCAGCAGCAAGGACATCTACAGGGGGAAAAACCCACCCCACGCAGCCCCCCGCCGCCCCACGGCAGCTGCCGGCGCTGTGCAGGTATTTGGATTTGCCTTCTCTCGGGTTGCGCAGGGCGGCTCTCGGCGCTCCCCCGCCCCGCCGGGCCCGGGATGCGGCGTTTCAGCACCGCGGGGCGGACAGCTCCAGCCTGGCCGCTCCCTCCCCGCCCGGCCTCCTGCTCCCGGGATGCTCCCGAGCTGCTTCCCGGGCTGCTTCCCGCCGCCTGCCCTGCTCCCTGCTCCCTGCCCCCTGCCTGCTCTGCTCCCCGCTGCCTGCCCTGCTTCCTGCCTGCTTCCCGCTGCCTGCCCTGTTCCCCGCCGCCTGCCCTGCTCCCTGCTCCCTGCCCCCTGCCTGCTCTGCTCCCCGCTGCCTGCCCTGCTTCCTGCCTGCTCCCTTGCTGCTTCCCGCTGCCTGCCCTGCTCCCCAGTGCCTTCCCTGCTCCCCTCCGCCTGCCCTGCTCCCTCCCCGCTCCCTCCTGCCGGTCCTGCTCCCTCCTGCCTTCCCTGCCTTTTCCCTGCCCTGCTCCCTGTCTCCTGCCAGTCCTATTCCCTCCCGTCCCCTGTCTCCTTCCAGCCAAGCTCTCTGCCTGATGTCTGCTCTACTCCTTGCCTGCCCAGCCTGCTGCCTGTCCTGTTCCTCCTGTTCCCTGCCTCCTGCCAGCTCTGGCTGTTGACTCCTGCCTGCCCAGGTCCCTGCCTGCCCTATCTCCTGCCTTCCAACATACCTCTTCTGTCTGCCAGCCTACCTCCCCTGCATCTGCTTCCCTGCTACCTGCCTGCTCTTTGCCCTGACTGCCTCTTTCCCCTGCTCACTGCCTTCCCTGTCTCTATGTTCCCTGCCTCCACTGCTTGCCTCATGTCTGCCCTGACTCCCTACTCTCTGCCTCTTCTGCCTCTTACTTGGCCTGCTCCCTCCCTGTCTCTTTATCCTGCCCCCTGCCTCTCTTCTTTGCCCTGCTGCCTCTACTTCCCTTACCTCCCCTCCCTCCTCTGCTCTTCACCCGTCTCCCTTGCCTCTCCTTGCCCTGCTTACTGTTTCCTGCCTCCTATATATCCTGCCTCTTCTTCCTCCAGTCGTCCTTGCCCTGCTTCTCTGATTCCCTTCTCTCTGCCTTCCTGCCTTCTGCCTTCCCTGTCTGCTCTCCTCCCTGCCCTGCTCCCTTGCCTCCTTTCCTCCATGCGCCTGTTTCCCCACGTTCCTCACTTTCCTGCCCTTTCTTCCCCTCCTGTCCTCTTTCTCCATCACCAGCCTCTGTCTTTCCTGAAAGGGGGCATGGGACTGTAAAAATCAGCTCAGCAGCCCAGAAGCTGGGCAAGGAAAGAAAAGAGAACAAGTTGGAAAAGAAAGTCCAGATCCAGTTTGAGACCAGGGAGAGATGAGAGGCATATAGAGGAAAGGGCTAAAACTGGGAGTTAAGTTAATGAAGTAAGGGCTTCAGCCAAGAGCTGACATACAGGAGCTAGTCAAACAGCAGCAGAGACCTGTTTGCTCCTCAGCAAACTGACGCCTGTTTTGACCAGTTGTACTCATTCCGAAAAGGGATGAGCGATTAAAGGGAGGGGGAGAATGTGCCAGGTCAGTCAATTGCGCTGCTTTCCTAGTGGTAAACATCGATGGGTGCAGGGAAGAAGTGAGGTGAATCACATCTAGAGTGTGGGTCCTTTGCTGCAGGAAGTCGAGAATTAAGTTTTGGTCTCTGCGAGAAGTGAGGGTGTTCATACAGAAAATAAATGCAAAGCAAATAACAGCTGGAGAAACCCCATGTGTGCTACTGGCCTGACTTTAATTCTGTTTGCAATGGTTTAATCCTGAGAGGGTGAGGAAGGTCATAGAAGAAAGGGAGTTTCTCCTTTTCAAAATGCTGATTCCTCAATTTTAACAAGCTCTGTGAATAATTAAGTTAAGGAGCAGATGGCTACTCCTTGTCCATCACTAAATAGTGACAGAATCATATTTGGAAGAAAAAAAATTAAATTACATCAAGTCTACTTTCATGTGCTTTCTGAGTAATCAGATGATAACATGGATTATCTCCAGTACTAAAAGTTAATACAATGCCAACATCTACATGAGATATTATGTAACAGTATTATGCCAGGCACTGCATAGCAAAGGTACTGGTTTACTTTTTCCTGTAATGATAAGTCAGATAACCTTGTAGAGCTTTTCCTCATTTGCTGTCTGTATCCCAGCTTGAAGTTTACAGGGGCAGCTTGTGCTGTCATATATCTGCTATAATTATTTTAAGAATTCTGTTGACTCATCTACCTCTAAAAGCTATTGAGTATTTTCTAAAAATTAAACTTTTGTAAGGCAAAAACAAAACAATGAAAGATACTACAACCTTTCAAAAAAACCCATATTAATTTATTAAATCATAATTTATAATTAAAATCTGTTGCAGAGATGGGATGCTTTGAGTAGCACTGAGTGCTGCTGAGTGTTAATGCAAGCACTGTAACTGAGTTCAGCAGTGGAGGAACTGCAGAATCCACACCATAGCACTGGGTCATAATTCCTTAAACTCTACGTGCCTTGAACACAGACGTCATTTCACTGAAATATGTAACAGCAGCCTCCTCATCTTCCAAAAAAAGGACCATGTCAGTTGAAATAGTAATGATCAGCCTCATAAAAGGATGGAGAATATTTCCTTCAAAAAGACTGTAAACTCATGCAGTTGTTAACTTAAGCATGCAATTATTGAAGCAATTGTGCTATTGCTTGGCAAGTGAGTTTTATTTTCTCTCACAGCCTTGTACTGTGGTGTCTCTCTGGCATAGACACAAACAAGATGTGACAATTGGGTACTACTAGTTAAACAAAACAAAACATGAAAAGAAAGGAAGCAACATTAGCTTCTAATAGAGTGGAAAAACAGAGAAGAAGTCCACATGGCTTTCATCAGTTGAGTTGTAATTCCTTTCCCTCTTGATCTAATGCTGTTCCATTGATTTAATTTAAAAATTTCCAAACACTTTAGTGGCATTTTGGTTTGCTTAGTTTTTTTTTTGTTTGTTTGATTGTTTGTTTGTTTGGTTTTTTTTCCTTCAGTAATATTAATAGAAATAAACTCCTTAAGTCTGATATGTTCCTCCACTGAGAAAACAAGCCCACACGGTATTGTAAAGTTATATTAAGCTTTATTTCTACAAGTCTGGAAGAAGTTTATATGTGCTTTGTGTTTGTGCTCAGACTTCAGTAGGAATGAGAGAAAAAAACCAGGAGGATTGCATGAATTTCTGGGTGCAGAAATCCCTTCCTTTTTCCTTTTTCCTTTTTCCTTTTTCCTTTTTCCTTTTTCCTTTTTCCTTTTTCCTTTTTCCTTTTTCCTTTTTCCTTTTTCCTTTTTCCTTTTTCCTTTTTCCTTTTTCCTTTCCTTCCTCTTCCCTCTCCTCCCCTCTCCACTGCCACAGATGCTTTCCTCTGACATAACATAAAAAGCAAAAAGAAGTCAACAATTATATATCACCATTGCATTTAATATTTTTTGAAAGAACATAATTTTTCAAAACATGGAATAAAAGAACTGCAAAATTAGATAAACTTCATGTTATTAAACATGCAGTACTGAATATCTTGTTAATATGTTTTGTTCCTTCTGTATATCTTTGTGCAGATGTTGCAACACAACTTCTACAGCATTTAGGCATTTTCAGACACCAATGTTAGGATTGTGTGCTCTCAGATTTCTACATATAGCTTCATTATGAGGCTTGGGGGTCAGAATTCATGTTTTGCATCCTGTTAATTTCTGCTACAAGCTGTTTCTATATTATTGGAGGAACTGATCTCTGTCCCATAGCGGCCAGGATGCTTTTACTTGGTGATGCCTGCGCTATGACTTACATGGAAGTTCCTCATATTCTTGCTTCTTCGGCATGCCACAGGTCAGGCCACACATTCCCATAGGGGTTTGCAAATCATCTGTGACTGGTGAATACTTATAGCTTAAAACTATGATTTGAAGAAAAATTTAACCAAACTCTTGAGGCTAAGGCTGTTTTGTTTAACTTTTTTATTTCTAAGTTATGTAAGTTCTCCTCCTTGGCATGTTAATATTCAGGTAGTTAATAAGTTTTGCACATTTTAGGTCAAAAGATAACAGGGCAGTTTTTTAATTTTATGTTTGCTAGACAACCTTGTCTGTCTCTCCTCCTGCCCAGCAGCTTGTAGGAATAGCAGGACGACTTCAGGTTGGTGCTGCAGACATGCCTGCCCTACATACTGTGCAGAAAGCAGTGAAGATCAGTTGAGTTTCTGCTGTGTTTTGTGCTGTGCCATGGCTCAATTACCACCACTGGACATTTAGATGTAGCCTGAGGGCAAGCTGTAACTAAATCAAACTAACCAGAAGACTGTAGAATGAGTAGGAATGCATGATGTGTTGTTTTTACTGAACTGAAGGAAATGTTAGTTTTTGTACCTGAGTTGAGAGATTCTACCCTGGGAAAATGTGAGAAACCATCAAATTCCCCACACAGCTGTTACAGTCACAAACATTCACTATTTTCATAATGACAAGAAGCAACAAATCCCTAGTGAAGGTTTACAGGAGCACCAGTACTTGGAGCAGAAAGACTTGCAATATTTAACTCATTTATGTTCACTGGGAGAATCTAGTCCCTTAGGAAAGACTACAGAGAAGAAGTGGTGAGGCCACAGTTGGAGTATTGTGTCCTTTTCTGGGCTTTCCAGTACAAGGGAGACATGAACATGTCAGAGAAAGTCTGACAAAGGGTCAAGCGGATGATGAGAAAAGATTCCCTAGATGTTAACACGTAAGCTAATATCTCAGGAGAGATTTGATCTGTTCCCAGCTCTGTGAAATGTGTCCTCTGGGTTCTCAGGCAAATCACTCAGGGCTGCACTTCTCCCCACAATCTGTGGAAGATGCCAGGGTCTTGCAGCCGAGGGCTAAGCAGAGTCAGTTTTGCTCATTTCTCTTTTGAAATTGGTTCATGGAGCTGGAGTAGGATCCTTTCTAGGTCTGACTACTCCACTTCCAGTGCAAGTCTCTACTAAGGTACCACAAGGCCACAAAGGGCCGTGGGAACCATTCCTGTGGGTACAGGTATGGATTCATCCTCCCCTGTCCTTACGGAGCAACCCCTGCTAAGCAGAACAAAGCCCTAAGAGATTTTCCAGAATTAACATCAAAATATTTTTCAAAAAGAAATTTAATGAGATGACGCCCACACTCTGAGATAAAATCATTCTATATTACCATTTTCCCTCCCTCCCTGCCCACTCCCTTCCTCTCTGGCATGATTTCAGCAGCTAATATCTGTATAAATGTAGGAGTTAGGAATTATATAATGAGCCAAACCTTAGCAGTGATGCCTCTTAATACCAGGTGAGGATGAAATGTTAATGCCTTTTCAGTTTGAAAACTGTGGTAATGAAATTTCACATGGCAGAAAGCTTTGGACTGGATGGAAAATATTTGGTAGATTAAGAGACAGCCAAACTCTTTCTGGAACTGAATTGGATGGGGAAGGGCCAAATGGACATGAGGTACTTAAAGGAGCAAGTGGTATTGCAGGGACTGGTAAATGGGCAGGAATCAAAATGATCCAGACAATTGCCATCATCACTGAAGGCAGGTTTTGGCCAATTTTCTAGGGCAGGCAGTGCAAGTAGGGATTGAATGCTGATCCAGAAGCTGTCACTGAAGAGAGAGCAGTGAGGAATATTAAAATCTTTGAATGAAAATCTTTGCATACTTTGGAAAAATGTTATTTTCATTTTAATTTGTATAGTAAATATTACTATACCTTTTTTTTTTTTTTTTTTTTTTT
>VYZR01123985.1:24227-41055 GCA_013400675.1 Oxylabes madagascariensis
TCTTGATAGAAAAAAAAATACATATTTTCACCGTAAGGATTATCAGCCACTGGGACTGGTGTTGAGAACTTGCAGAACCTGCACTCTCAGGGGTTTTTAACATTTGACTGGACAAAGCCCTAAGCAACACCATCTCAAGTTATTACTGTAAGTTGTTTCTGAATTAAACACTTCAATTGCATAAGCACACATTTGCAAAATCAATATAAATGTATTTATTTATTTTTAGCCTAAACTAAAGAAAGAAAAAATGTTCTGGTGTAATTGCTGATCATAATAACGCACACTTGCTAACATGGCCAGAAACACTATCATTTCTCAAAGTAAAGACTATTAGGACTGAATTACAAAGGCTGACTGCTTATTACGCAAGAACTAATTTTGTAGAAACAGAACTGTCCATGCAGAAAAAAAAAAAAAAATAGAAAAATCCCAGACGTGATCTTTCCACTGCTGATAACAAGCAAACCTTGATTCCATGAACCTGTAGAGAAAGCAGCATACTCCCTACCCCATGCAAAAAACTTATTCCAAACACTTATTGAGGCTCCCTTCAATAAGCTGTAAGCCTGCACACCAGGGATATTTATGAAATTTCAACAGTAATGACAAAAGAAGGGCACATGCATACAAACTTGGGAGAAGCAGGGCAAGAATGTAGGACAATAAGTTCTCCTGCAGCATACTGGTTTTGCAGAGAACAGAGCAAAAGGCACAGAGCTCACAGCACAAAGTGGAACACCAGCACAGAACTTGGGGACGAGCTGCATTTGATTAATAATAAATATGTCCTTGTTATGCACAGAAGATGTTTTCAGGCAATTTCTAAGTGCAGAAGCAAACATCTAACCCAAAGCCGCACTGTCCAGACACGGGTGGGACTCAGCCCTAATTGGAGGCTGGTCAAGCATCAGGAAAGAGCAAACGTTGTCAGCAACTGGAGCTGCCTGACCATCGTCAGCACCAGTAAATCNATACGAAAAAGAAATCTGGGGAAAAAATGTGAAATCCAATTAAATGAGATGTACACTATGCCATCAACCAAAATAAAAAGGCATACATGCCTGATGAAATCTTCATTTGCCAACCAACATGATGCACCGTCCTTTTGGTTTTGTCTTTAGGTAACTGAAGCAATTACAAGAATTACTTTCCCATCAGTACTACAAGAACTGATCAATCAAAAATCCCTCTTCTTTTTGTCCTGTGAGCTAAGTTTATTTTACATTTACACTGTGCAACAAAACTGTCACAAAGGTTTATTGGCCAAGGCAGAAGTCATTCCTATTTACTACTAAAATTTTTTTTCATTTATCAACTGCCAATTTGACTAGCAGGATTGCTCAAGACTGGTCAGAAAAGAGCTTCAAGAATGCTCAGAAAAGAGCTTAGAAAAGCTCTTGGAGCAAGCACTAGATGGAATGCCACCCTGTAAATTGAAAGGAATACAGACAGGGTGCATCAAGCACTAAAAGGCAACAGCAATTGTATTTTTGAAGTTTCTGACAAACCACAATGAGAAAAAAAGGGACCTGCAATCTTTAAGAGGTGACTCATCCAGGGTAAGACTGATCCGAGTAGCTGCCTTTAGCAACTGTCCTTCAAATATGAGAACCAACAGACCACCCATAAAAGAGTTGTAACAGAGTAAAAAACGCAAATAGACCTGCTTTGTGGATCAAGTTCATTCCAAGCTAGGTAATCTCAGGCTTCAAAAGATGAGTGAAGCAGACCATAGACTGCTGTATATCTTTCACATGGAAATCCAAGTCAAAACCAATAACATTACCAATGAAAAAGCTATGAACAATAATGGCAACTTAATGAATTTCACTCTTCCTCTTCCTTCCAACTCTTGGCATATTTTGCCTATGCACAGAAAAATAAGAAGTACCAAAAAAGTAATCTGCAATAAAGCAGACTCCTAACTGATCCCTCACTAAAAAAAACAGCCTTAGAATTAGGGCTCATTATTTCAATGAAGATTGACAAAAGTAATGGAAACTACCACACGGACCAAGTTTGTACCTATGAATTTATTTTCTTTTGAATTTTTTCACATTTGATCTCTGTTCCAGCAGTTTGCCTCTCTTTGCCAGGAACAAGTGCTGCTCAAACAGAAATTTGATCAACCTCAGCTCTCCGAGCATGATGCTCAGGTGAGGATCTAATGCACAATCTAGATAAGGGTCTAAGTTCTTTACACCTACTCTGTAGTGAAGAAAATAAAGTGCCATTTAACTTACCTTAATAATAATTATTTAAATTTTTCTAATTTCAAAAGTGTTAACATAATTCTGCACTAAATCTGACATAAGATAATAAACCTGTGAATTCAATTTTGTACCAATGACTAATCCAGCAGCGACACAAGTACATATTATTCCTCTAAGAAACTACTGCTGTTACTCAGTGACAGTAATGAGTAACAGTAAAAAAAGAACAACGAGTAATTAAGATGAAAAATGACCAGTAATAATAACAACCAGAGTTTTCGTGACAGCTGCCATTGGGCTGACTGCACAATCAATGCCATAACCATCCCACTGCTGTAAAACAGAGCTGAAGCACACATTTGCTGGCTTCAAGATGACCCTCACTGCACCACAGTGGTATTTTAACTGGCTTCAAATCCACGTTCTTTTCTTCAGAAAGCAAGATTTATTATCATCTGCCTAACAAGTGAACCAATACGTTTAAGTGAAAGCCTTCCAGCCTGACACGTTTAATTCCAGCCATTAACAGTTGAGATCAATGTTGCTCCTGCAGCACTGTTTAAAAGTTTAATGGGATGATCGTTAGCAGTGCATCTGAGCTGACTGCACCGAGAGACAGAGATGCTCAAACCTTTGTTACACCCTTGCACGTACCTGTTTAGTGTCTTACAAACATAAACAAAAACTCCTGCCCAGCTCCCTTGGACTTACTTCTGACAAGAGAAACTGAGTATCATGGTCTTTGCCAGCCAGGCAGAAAAACCTTAAAGCACCAGTCAAATGCAGCTACTAATGAATGAAACACAGACCAAAATCCAATAGTTACAGTGTACTGTTTATGCTAGTAGGCATAAAAATAATAAAAGATAAAAATATTTAAAAATAAAGAGATCCCCGGGTCTGGGGAAAGCAAGAAGCGCAGGTTCAAACTCCAGCAACTTCAAATGGGAGATATAACTGCCCAGGAAATTTATAGCACATAGAGAAATAATCTGATTTAAATAAACAACAATTACGTAATCTCAGTAATTTCATAAGGAATAAAAAAGAACTAAAATTTCAGCTTAAATGAGTTTGGAGTTTAGACGCTGGAAATATATTGGAGTGGGAACATACAACAGATAAATATAATAACTGGAAAGATAGAGCAGCCTTTGTTTACTTACTGACTTCTATGAACTATTACCAACTCACAGAAGCAAAGTCTGCCTCAAAATCTTCAGTTAGAGAAGGCAAAGCTAAATAAAAGCATCAGTGTAAGTGAATCAGTACTTCCACATCCTTTGTGTGGCAGGATCCCCATCATTCAGCCAACTTGTACCTTTTCTCTACACACACAAGTTTTAAATATTTGCTCCACAGAGTTACACAAAGCAAGAGGAGGTAATTGCTGGTCCCAACGTAACAGTACATATTTTATGTTCAGTAGTGCTTATCACCCTTGGCCCTTCAGTCAACCAAAAAAAAAGCTGGGAATTTCATGTGCCCTTTTACTGCTTTCTTGTATGCATTTTCAAAGAAACATACTAGCAAATGCAGGAAATGTCAGCACCAAGACAAGAAGAGAGTGAAGGAAGAGATAAAGAGAAAGTTAACTCCCCTGAAGACTGTTTCTTTAGTAGAAACACTGGTATGTTTGATTAAATACTTCATGAAAAGGTTTAAGAGCAAATCACAAAACCAGAGCCCAGTCTTTCAATGCATGCACACACATACCTGAATTTGTCACTGACTGTTCTCATCAATTTGAGCCAAATTACCTTTGGCATCAAACTGACAAGTGCTTTTCATCCAAAATTAATGCAGAGCCATAAAAATGCCAGGTATTCTGCAGTGTTATGTTACATTGGTCAGCAGTAGAGAAATTTGAAGCCAAGCACAGAGAAGATGGGACCAACAGTGACATTTGACAGCAGTTTGCAAGAACAAGCTACTGGAGAAAGTCATCACAAGACCACAACTCAGAGCACATGGAAAAGAATACCAGGCCACAAAGGAGAAGGTCCAAATTTCTAAGGCCTTTAAATCAAGCAGAACTATAACTCTTAGTATCAAATTTTGAGTGCATTAGCATGTGAAAAACACAGCAAATAAGTCTCACGGTTGAGTACTCATATGTTTTATTGTATATTCTATGCTATAGTGGAATTCAGTTTCCCTCACAAATCTTCCTTTTAAAATAAAAATACGTACACATTTGCATCGCATGCGTATGTCAAACAGCAAAAAGCAATGAAGAATATGTCTGACTGCAAGCAACAAAAAAACCCAAATGATTGCAGAACCACTTCCTCTAGTTATTGCTAAAGATTTTGGATTAGGACAACTTCCGCTTACATCATATTTTTGTATGCAATTATTCTGCTAAGAAACATGACTCTGAAATCATAGATGTTGAAGCAAGATACTTTTCTTTCAGTCTTTCCTCTTAATAGTGTTCTGGATGAAGAAACTGGCCACGGGAATGCTATGTGTCTATTCTCTCACTGAAAATCTGGTAGCAGTTATGCAGGGACTTGTTAAAGATGCAATCCAAGTGCATCTCTATATATTGCATGCTCCACTTATGTAGGTCTTGCAGTGTTCCCACAGTGTTTCAGGCTGTACTAAAGAACAAATATCATGCAGCCCAAACAGAATTCTTGTTAACTTCTCGGCTACTTCCATTTGTGTTGAGAAACAAAAGGGTTGTATTTTGATGCTTTGTGAACAATGATGCTCACACAAAGTACTTGTTTACTCCCACAGGAACAGTTCCAAATGACTGGTTTTCCTACCAAAATGCTTAGCAAATGTTATTGATTTCCAAGTTTTGGAGGAATTACTCTGTATCTGTAAGAGGAATAAAGCTTAAAGGCAACCAAGACCTATGTGAAATCAATCAGAATTCTTGCTCCGGTCTTCCTGGTTTTAAAAATATTCACTCAAAGAATGTGACCACCCACAGTCCTTACACACAACAGTGACATTGATAAGAACTACAACACAATATACATTTGCTGAAGTGTGAAAGAAACGACAAGACAATGTCTTCTAGGAATGCTGAATGATTTCTGTGAAGTTTTGAGGACAAAGCTTGACATAATTAGAGAAAAGTACCCTGAACAAAGTGCCTGAAAATGCAATAGCTGTTTTAGCAATGCAAAATATTGAAGACTTTTTTTAAAGAAAATTGGAAGACATTCATTCATCATGTTAAAAACTACATATACTTTGCTTTCATGTTTCTTATTATCACTTCAATTTTTAGCTCCACATGAGAAGCATTATTCCAGGAAACCAAGAAACAGCAACATTCAGTTACTGAGAAATATAAACAGCCATTTCCTGATCTTCACAGCGGGCACTACTGGCACACTCTGACCTCTCTGGCCCTCACAACTTTTGAATATATTTAGGTTCATTTCTGAGTGTTTCAGTCAAAAGATAAACTTGGTTCCATTATGGGGACCCCAGAATATTATTTTGCTTACAGTCAACCAGGCAAACTGCATATAAATAATTAACCAATGCTTCTAATAATCAGAAAAACAGTATCATATCTGATACTGACAAAGTGCATTTAAAACATTTTCTTTTTCCTCAAAACTGGGCTAAGTAAACTTCAAAAAGCAATGACTAGCTTCAGTCTGAAAAAAAATGCATAGAATGCTTCGGGTTTATTTCTTTGCAGATTTGAAACCTGGTGTGATAGCAAGGTAAGTGCATAAAAACCACAGAAGTAGAAACATCCACCTAGTAACAATAATATATAACAATTTCAATGTATGTCTGAACATAGTTTTAGTCCTGAGAATGTTATAGACAATATTGTTTATCTAATATAAACAAAATATAGCAAACGAAGTATGCTGACAGGGTGGGGTTTGTTGTTTGTTTGGGGTTATTTTTGTCACAATGACAGAAGTTTCAGGAAACAAAAATACTTGTTAAAATGTAAAATTGACTTACAGTAGGTGATATATATTTATACGAATTATTCAAAAAACAGGTTGATTTTAGCTACCAATTTTCTGTTAAGGTAAATGCTGAATCCAGTCTAGCTTAGCATTGAATTAAGCCACAGGGAATTTCTGTTGAGTATATACTGAAATCTCAGAAAAGGATACATATTTTTCCTGAAAATCAGCATAGTTTTTACTATGATTAGACTTCAACTGCACTGAAACACTGACACAGAAATTTAGCAGCAACAGCAGAAGCCCTCACAGATGCAAACTCTGCAGGAGACTTGTTTGGCAGATCAGAGATCACTATCCGGGCACAAATCACTGACATACCTCACTGCAATGGTTCATTCTCTAGGTATTTTATGTGGCTGTTCCCCAAAGAAAACTCCAACACAGCTCAAAAAATGTAACTGCCTAGAGGTTTCAAGCCTTTTGGTCTTCAATGTAGATATAGATATACTGTGTGTCTTTTAAAGGTTCTGCTACCTGAACCCAGTAAAAACCATACAGGTAAAAGCTGAATAGAATAAACATTCCACAATCTGAAAATGTTTTTGTGAGAAGGTGTTTCTTATCTCCTGCCTCATTAGGGTGTTCTGAATCTTAGAACAGAAGATCATCCTGCATTGATTAATAAAGTTTTTGATGTGTTGGCATACAACATCATGAACTAGTCAGTAAGTCAGATATTTTACTGACTACAAAAACAATCCTATGTTCAATAATCAAGCACAAGTTTTCCATGTATAGCTAGACTTAGTGTACCAGTAAACTGGCTTCCTCCCACCACCTCCTTTTCATTGTGTCAAACCATCAGGAAAAGAAACCCAAGCTCCATTCATCACACAACCAGAAGTAATCTATCTTCCATGTCTCAATTGTTATTTCATACATGAATTGAGAATATTACATTTCCTGTAGCAAAACACAAAAGCATACAATATAGCTTGACCGTTTCTGAAGACAGGGAAAATATTTCTGGTATGTGAGACTAAAATAAATGTACAGTTCATGGTCACAACTGCAAGCACCTAATCCTACTAAATCAAACCCCAAACTCAAAGAATCACTACAATTAATGAATCCAAAATTCAAAAGATATCAAATTTCACTTGTAGAAACACAGAGCTGGACTTAATTTTTATCTGCCTTCCTCATCTCCTACCATCCTTCCACCCATATCTCAATAAACTTTACTCTTAACTAAACTTACAACACCTATTACTCTTTCCCCCATTCAAAAATGTCAACATTAATGCACCTTTACAGGTTTTACGTCCCTATGCAAGATTTTTACCACTTATATGGTGTAAACTCAGTCATTGTCCTATTCAGACAACCAGGAATTCAAACCGCAAACGCTTACGGTAACATTTCCAGCTAACAGAATGTCCAATATTGCTATTCCTCCCCAAACATTCTTACTTACCAAGGTGTATAAGAAAATACAAAACCAGACCCCCAAATCGTGGAAGCTCGGTGCAAGTGAAAGCCCCCCCCGTGCCCGCAGCCCTAGGTCCGCACTGCCCAGCACCAGGCACAGCCCCATGCCGGCGCACCCCGAGCGGGCGGCACGGCCGCTCCGCCGCCGCCCCGGGACACGCCGCCCCTGCTCCCCTCCCTGCCCCACGGCGCCGAGAGCTGCCCCGCGGCCCCGGGGAACGGGAGGCGACGGCACCGCCGGGCCGGGCTGCAGGAGCCGGGAGCCGCCCGGCCGCCGGCTTTAGAGCTGGCGGTGTGCGTGTCACCCACCGACCCACCTGGCGGCTCCGGGGGTGATCCAGCACTTTTCGGGCGCAGGCCTCGGGCAAGCACAGCCCCGCAGGACTCCCAGCTCCGCTCGGCGCTGTCGCCCCTTCACACCGCCCCTGCCGCCCCTTCACACAGCCCCTGCCCCCCGGCCTCCCTCAGCCCGCGGTACCTGCCGGCCGCAGCTCCCGCGCCGCTCTGCGGGCTCGGTCCCGTCCGCCCTCCCGCCCGCCCTCCTCCAGCGCGGGGGGGCGGCGGGTCCTGCGCCCGAGCTGCCGCCGCCCGCCGGCGGGGAGGGGGAGGAAGGGGAGGAGGAGGAGTGTGAGGGCGACTCCGGTGCTCAGGACTGTGCAATCGGGCCCGGAGCCATCGAGCGCCCGCGGCGGCCGGGAGGAGGGCGGGAGCGGCCCGGGGAGCGCGCAGCCCGGGGCGAGGTGTCGCGGCGCCGGAGGGGACGGAGTCACCGCCCCGGGGGCGCTCCGGGGCTCCGCAGCCTCCGGGACCGCGAGCGGCTCCGCGCTACGGGGGAACAGCCGGGGGATCGCGCTCAGCGCTGCCCCACCAAAAACAGCAACGAAAGACCCCTCTTGGTGATGCTTTGTGAAGGGAGATCGGCTGGCACTGCTGGAACTTGTACCTGGCTGTGATCAGCGTCTTCCATGGCTTCTGGTTTTCACTCCACTCCTCAGGCATCCACGTCCGTATTTCCCTTGGAGGGCCCCTAGGCGCTGCACAGGACAGTAACAGGAACACGCCCTTTATAACGCTTAATAAAGCGTTCGTCAAACCCAACGTTTGCAAAAGTTGTTACTCCTTGGTTTCATCAGTGTAAGCTGTGATCCCAAATCGATATGGAATCCCAAGACAAGGAGTTACTCTGTGTTTTACAGACAAGGTCAGCTGAAACTCCTCCAGGAACTTCACCTCGTTTCTGCTACTGCAGCTGGAGGACGTCGCTTTGTCACTAGGAATTCCACCCTTCCAAATTTTCATTGGCAAACTCAATGGTCATGAGAAAATACCTATTGGAGGGATTTTCTTTCATGTATCCTGTGATCGGTTTATAAGAGGAAAGTATATGTCTCTCAATCATTTTTTAGTTTTAAAATAAACAAAAAATAATCTTACTGTAGTTTTCCAGCTGATGCCCAGCCATGTTTGGAATCTGGCACCAGTAATTCTCTCCACAAGCCTGTGTTTTCTGGGACTATCTTTTAACTTGTGGAAACAGAATCTCAGAATGATTAAGATTGGAAAAGACCAGTAAGATTGAGTCCAACCTTTGACTGAGCACCATAATGTCAACAAAACCACAGCACTAAGTAGCATGTCCAGACATTTCTTGAACACCTCGAGTGATGGTGACCCAACCTCCTCCCTGAGCAGTCCAATGTTTAATGATCCTTTCCATTAAGAACTTCTTCCTGGTGTCCAACCTGAACCTCCTCTGGCTCAGCTTGAGGCTGTGTCCTCTTGTGCTGGTTGCCTGGGATAAGAGGCCGACCCCCGCCTGGCTCCAACCTCCCTCCAGGCAGTTGTAGAGAGGGAACCGTTGCAGTGAGGCAATAATGCCTGGGACACAAAACCACAGAAGCAGAAATTGTGTCTAAACCTTGCATAAGCTTGTACATTCGACTTCACATAGGTTCAGTATGTGAAGTTTACATGCAGGGGATCCTCTGTGAACATCTGTACTCAGTTATGCAGATGATACTGCTGAGAAATATTTCAGAGAGCACATGCAGGGCTGCCTGATTGCATTGTGCTGTAGATGCCATGAGCACCAGGCTGTGTTACCATATATGGACACTGGTTTCATTTTTACTAAACTGACTGTGATAAAAAACATGAGCGCTGATGCAATGACCTTTCAAAAAAAATTCTGGCAGTGGATGTGGTAATGAAGAATATGCCTCACACCTCAAGCAGGAAATTATTTACATATTATGTTTCACAGAAATCAACTCCACAAACTCGTACTGATGTAAAGGTGTTAACCTGTTTTCAAAAATCACATACATTCCCAGGAAAGAATTATTTGCTAAGTTAAAGTCATTTTGATCAGGAGCTGAATTGCTATTACTAATACAGTGATTTGCAATTCACTTGTGAGAAAGGTCAGCTGAACAATTTATATTCAAAGACTGTTATGACTTTTTCCATAAGGAATTCCAGAAAAACAAGGGCTCTCTGACAGTCCTGAGGTACCAGAAACTCCTGTCAATATTTGTGAAGGATTGATCATGTTCAACTCAGAAACAAACAAACAACCACAAATCTAGATTAATTTTTGGAAGATTATTGCTGTTGTTATACTTATTGTACCTATTTTTCACTCCGTTATGGTAGCAGGCAGAGACCCACTCAAAATTAGTATCTCATAATGCTGAGTGTTACATGAGCACAGGGCGAGACAAAACATCATTCATTAAGAAGTAAAGACTTGCTTAGTTTTTCCCAAGGATTATCTTGCCCAGCCCCCCAGGACACATGATATCAGATCTAAGTAATGCTTTGCTAATGCTAAACTAATATGAATCAATTGGAATAACAGGGCATATTGATGCAGGATGCTCTTTCCATCTCTGGGTACATCAGCTTCAGGGTTGCTTTGTGCCAGCAGTGCTTACATAAGGGTAAGAGTCTGTCTTCGTTAGATTTATAGCTAACCTTGATTTTTACTGTTATTTTTCCCTAAATTGGTCAACAGACTGTTAACCATGCACTGATTCAAATTAGCATCTACTTTAGCAGTTATGCATGCCATTTTTATTTTCCCCCTTTTCAATTTAAAATTTGAAATTTAAAAAAAAAATGTGAAACTTCAATATAGTCATTTGTTCTAAAACAGAAAAAATAGGGCAATTAGATGCATTCACCATACATTAATTCAATTTTCCCTTTCCCCATTAGTCCTGACTGTTCTTCAATAACAAATTACTTAATAAAATAAGCAACTGGCAAATAATTGAAATGCTCAAACCTACTGATCAGTCTTCTCATTAGTCTATTTTGGTAAAGTTTGTTGGCTGATTTAGAGCATGAGTCAGTTCTGCCATACAAATTCCAGACATAGTAGAATATCTATGCAGTCACATATGCCTCTGAGCTAAATATTTTCATTCTTTCAGCTTTATAATCCTCAGTGACTCTAGAGGAAGAAAAAAGAATGTATGCCTTTGAATTCAGTGGGACTATCCACGCATGAGTAAGAATCACAGGACTAGGGGCCTGATTTGAATCAAATGTTACTTCACCAAATAATCACCAGCAAACAAAACCAAATTTCATTATATTTTAAAATCATAAAGAAGGGATGTCTTTAAATTAATTATAAGATTAAATATTTAGTTTTACTTTCTGCCGGCATGTAGAACCCAATACATTTTGGCCTGTCCTAGCTTTTGCTATGCTTTAGGTATCATTCTTGCTTTTTTCCCACATTGAATATCAAAAATAATGTATAGCTTTATGCTACAATACTGCTAGGCTTCTTTTTATTCCCAACACAGTTCCTTTTTGTAGTATCACAAAATGCAAGGCCTGAATTCCTGCCAAGCAATTACCCAGTCCTGCTGTTATTTTTAATCCTAAAATGCAAATAAAAGTATTATGCAGGCCTAGATAATAGATACAGCTACCAAAATGGAAGGGGGAAATAAAGTTAGGTCTAGGGATGGATTGCTAGCTAAATACTAAGGCCTCCCAAAAACCTTTTACATTCAATGTTGATCCAAAACTTTCATTGCCAGTCTCTTTTCTAATAGAGCACATCTAAATAGCATTAAGCTCTTTTCTTGCACATTTTTAACACATACTGATGTAATAGGGCATATTGTGGCACTTAGACCAGTAATTATAATTAAAGTGAATGGAAAGCAATTTTAAATTCAGAGTAATGAGATACATGTAAACTAGAACAGTAAGCCAGGAATGCCATTTATTTGCTTTTCCGTGCTGTCTGGATCACTCCTATTTAGAAATACTATGAGGTGTTATTTGTACTGATACCACACTGTGCATTGAGGTACTCAAAGTGCTCTGTGAACATTAGCTTAAGTCACATTTGTGAGGCAGAGGCTACTACTAGGAGGTAGTGAAAGGCAACTTCCTGTAGCTCCAACAAAGGTGAAGAGAGGTGAAAGTGTACTGCCTTCTAATGGAAGAAGAGGATCAGAGGTGATTTTTTGCTTTTAGTGAAAGGGGAAAAACCCAGTGGTTTTAAACCTTCTTTTCCCCCCGTTTTCACTCTTTCTTTGTATCACAGATGGAAAAAGTGGAGCAGAAAATTGCTTTGCCCAAAGCCACACACTGGCAGTAACTGAACTAGAAGACAGCATTGGTTTAAATAGAAAATGTGCAATACATTGGGCTATTCTAACTGCTGTTTCTTTCTCTTGTCCACATACAACATTTACTTTTGAGCTGCAATTAGTGGTAACATAATCTTTTGGGAATCTCAGGGGGATTCCCAAATTGTGAGTTGCTTTCAAGAAGCTTCAAGAAACGAAGAAGGAATAAATAGGAAATACCAAATTCATCAAATTCTTGAGAGAGTGTCTCAAATTTTGGGTGCTGTTTTCCCAAGTAAAACATTAAGGAGGAAACTCTGCTTTCTGTTCTTGTCCAGCAGTTGTGACTCTGATGTCTAGAACAAATCAGCTGGTGGATCTCTCAGACAATCCAGTCCTGTCCAACTGTGCTGTGCAATACATTAAACAGTGATGGTCATTGTTTTGTTCAATGTATGGTCTTCAGGATGAAGACACTGAAAACAAAAATAGACAGCCATTTATTAGATGAGAATTGAGATGCAAAGAAATTAAGTCAGTCACAACAGAGTTTGGTGGCAGACCTCAGGTAATGAATGCCTGTGCATTCATTAACCCTCTGTGGCATACTGCTACTCCAGCTCCCAGAGAGAAAAAATGTGTTTGAAGAAGTCCATATCGAAGACAGTAATAGAAACTAAAAGCAAAAAATAACGGAAGCTTAAAAGAGTCATCCCTTCTTCTCCAGAGAAGCTGTTTTTATACCAGAGGTGAGATAGAGGTTCAGCAGATCATACTTTTAAATCCAAGTAGNGGAAATATCTCTCACTTGGGGTTCTTTAATAAAGTTTCCTTGCTTTTTCTTCATTGGCCTGCAACTCCATATTTTTCTTTTTGTTCATCTTAAGTGTTCTGCTTTTTGTTTATCTCATATAGTCATTCTTTCTTCTCTTTTTTATCTCCAAGGATAGTTTTGCCCAGCTTCAGGTTTGTATTTCTTCAAGTGACCACTGGCAAGTTGTTTATAGCCTTGGAGTCTCCAGTGCCAGCCTTTGCCCCATCTCTTACTATCCCATGCCTTTACTTTACACTGCAGTTGGTGTCTTCATTTCTCAAAGCTGTTGTAATGGGCCTGTATTTCTGTACCCTCTAACCCCGTGTTAGAGTCATAAATATGTAATTCTACACAGAGTAAATACTAATTATTAATATCTGTATAACAACTGGGGTTACACATAAAAGTAAAACAAATTAGCCATAGTCTCCTGTCCCTAGAAAAAAAACTTTGTTACAGCCAAATGAAATAAAGCCAAAGCTGTGAGAAGCCTCCATCGTGAGCTCTTGGAACACTTGGGACAAGGCCTGTGCACTGTCACTAGCAGTAGCAATACAGTTCAAAGTATTACTGGGCTACATGCTGTTTATTAACTTCTAGTTCTGGATTAGTATTTGTATGTTGTAAATTCATATGTTGCATACTCTATGTAGCATCAGAGGTAAAAATTTCCAGAAAGGGCATGGGAAGGAAGCAGAAATACTGCTGACGAGAAAACAGGCAATTGCCCCTGAACTCATTAATGAGTGTTTATGAGCCCAGTTCATAGTCCACACATGCTCAGCTTCAACACACTGGGTGTGTGCGCTGCAAACAAGGTCACAAAAACCTGATATTGCAAATTCCTGCATGGCAGTTGAATTGGAGACATAATAGCATAAGGCAACTCCTCACTTTATAGGTTATTTCAAGGAAGTGGGGAATATTAAGCATCTTGTAATAGATATTCTCTAAGTATAGAACAGGGTAATTATCTGAGGTTTTTGTCTAGTCATATTACAGAAACTATTTAAAGAAGAGTCAGGTCATCTGTTTAAAGCATATAGTCATGGTTGAAGGGAATAAGCATTTGGCTTTGAAAAAGTAATTTTAATCGATTTTTTACCAGTATGGTCCAGCATGTTATTTAGAAATGGCTTCCTTCAGTAAATGGATAGTGAATCAATATTAGATAAAAATAAAGCAGTACAAAGGGCACAGCATTCAACAAGTTGTCAATCCCTGGAGCAGAAGATGGCAGAAATCAGTATTCCAAGATGAATACACAAATAAATCAGAAATGGGNAGACAATCCAGTCCTGTCCAACTGTGCTGTGCAATACATTAAACAGTGATGGTCATTGTTTTGTTCAATGTATGGTCTTCAGGATGAAGACACTGAAAACAAAAATAGACAGCCATTTATTAGATGAGAATGGAGATGCAAAGAAATTAAGTCAGTCACAACAGAGTTTGGTGGCAGACCTCAGGTAATGAATGCCTGTGCATTCATTAACCCTCTGTGGCATACTGCTACTCCAGCTCCCAGAGAGAAAAAATGTGTTTGAAGAAGTCCATATCGAAGACAGTAATAGAAACTAAAAGCAAAAAATAACGGAAGCTTAAAAGAGTCATCCCTTCTTCTCCAGAGAAGCTGTTTTTATACCAGAGGTGAGATAGAGGTTCAGCAGATCATACTTTTAAATCCAAGTAGATGTGGAACTTCATTCTCAAAGAGGAGCTAAAGAGCAGTTGTTGCATTGAGTCACAATGAAGAATTTTTGTGGAGCTTTTGTGGTAAATGAGATCAGACATCACAAATGCATTAAAAGACCTGGTGAAAAGTGCCACAAAGGCTGGCTGATATCCAGCAGCCCATCAAGTGTCTGGCATTTCAACATGGGGAAGCAACAGTCTGCAGAAACTGTTATGTGACAAATCTTGTTACAGGCAAAAAGAAATTCACCCTATGTTGAGTCACACCAAATTTATTTTAATTGCAACCTTAGCAATTTAATCAAAGAATTATTATCAGTCCAAATCTAATTATTGCAGAAAAACAAAGGAAATAAAAATAAACTGTATAGAAGGTCTCAATAAAAATAGTACAGTAAAAATTGTTATGCATGCACTATTTAATGCCTACCCTTACCCCTCTTCCTGGTGTCATGCTTGCACTTTCTTCTCCTTGTGGCTTCCACTTGGTAGAGGGAGCACAGTGGATCAACAGCATCTGGAGTCCTGTGCCTGCAGGAGTATGATGTGTATGATTTCTTCTTACTCTCTTTTATCTCTTTTTTTTTTCTTTTTTGGAAATATCTCTCACTTGGGGTTCTTTAATAAAGTTTCCTTGCTTTTTCTTCATTGGCCTGNACCCCGTGTTAGAGTCATAAATATGTAATTCTACACAGAGTAAATACTAATTATTAATATCTGTATAACAACTGGGGTTACACATAAAAGTAAAACAAATTAGCCATAGTCTCCTGTCCCTAGAAAAAAACTTTGTTACAGCCAAATGAAATAAAGCCAAAGCTGTGAGAAGCCTCCATCGTGAGCTCTTGGAACACTTGGGACAAGGCCTGTGCACTGTCACTAGCAGTAGCAATACAGTTCAAAGTATTACTGGGCTACATGCTGTTTATTAACTTCTAGTTCTGGATTAGTATTTGTATGTTGTAAATTCATATGTTGCATACTCTATGTAGCATCAGAGGTAAAAATTTCCAGAAAGGGCATGGGAAGGAAGCAGAAATACTGCTGACGAGAAAACAGGCAATTGCCCCTGAACTCATTAATGAGTGTTTATGAGCCCAGTTCATAGTCCACACATGCTCAGCTTCAACACACTGGGTGTGTGCGCTGCAAACAAGGTCACAAAAACCTGATATTGCAAATTCCTGCATGGCAGTTGAATTGGAGACATAATAGCATAAGGCAACTCCTCACTTTATAGGTTATTTCAAGGAAGTGGGGAATATTAAGCATCTTGTAATAGATATTCTCTAAGTATAGAACAGGGTAATTATCTGAGGTTTTTGTCTAGTCATATTACAGAAACTATTTAAAGAAGAGTCAGGTCATCTGTTTAAAGCATATAGTCATGGTTGAAGGGAATAAGCATTTGGCTTTGAAAAAGTAATTTTAATCGATTTTTTACCAGTATGGTCCAGCATGTTATTTAGAAATGGCTTCCTTCAGTAAATGGATAGTGAATCAATATTAGATAAAAATAAAGCAGTACAAAGGGCACAGCATTCAACAAGCTGCCAATCCCTGGAGCAGAAGATGGCAGAAATCAGTATTCCAAGATGAATACACAAATAAATCAGAAATGGGTACATAATGCACAAATATCCACCTTTTTACAAAAATTTCAGACTTCTGTATGGTCCTGAGAACCACTGAAATGTACATTAGTTTTTATGTGCTTTATATGATGGACCACTATGAGATGGAGTTTGGCTTGAAGTCTGTTTTTCACTAAACATTTTCAAGCTTATCCCTCTTAGAAATCTTAAGGGTTCTTTAAATATAGAGAATGAATTGCCAGGCTGCCAAAGATCTTTCTGGAGACAGGAAGTAAATTAAAAGCTGCAGATTTTGTGTTATACCTCAAAGGATCAATTCTTGAGATATACTAAATACCCACAATTCCTGTAAGGTCGGTGAAAAGTGGTATTACTCAGCACTTGCTAGGATTTGACCTCCAACAGAAAGAGGAATTGCAATGTTTTTTCAAGCACACAGATCATAATGAATTGTACTAGTCATTTGCATCAGGACAATATTATTTAAAAGTTGTTAGTAGGAACTTTGAACATGACT
>VYZR01123985.1:44141-54738 GCA_013400675.1 Oxylabes madagascariensis
GCGTTCTGCCCTGACTCTCTTTTCATTCTGGTGGCAGCAGTTTGGAGCAGGACCCAGCACTGATCTGAGCTGAAGGCACAGCTCCACGGTTTGGTCCCAAGTAGAGCAAACGTCCTTCAGCGCTGCACCTCGAGACATGCAGCTCAGTTTGTCACTTGAGACAGGAGGTGGGCAGGAAGGTCAGATGCAATTTGGCTTATAAGCCAGAACATATAAACTTGCAAATAAAATCAACGCATTTACTAACTTTAGATTGTTTGATGTTTCTATAACGAATCAAATCATTACCCCAACTCTGTAAAAGCTGGGAGGATACTAGTCATGCCTTCAAACCCTAAACATAAATGTTTAATGTTGTTAGAAGCAATAACAGCTGACTTGTGATTCAGGAACTAAACCCATTTAAACAGATTCAAAATATATTTAGGAAATTATATTCTCTAAGACAGGCATTCAAGGAGCATGGTCCTAGATGAATCTCCTGATAGGAAACAGAACTTTCTTTTTCTGGCCTGTTTTAGCTGCCCCACAGCTGAAAATGTAATTATGCTCAAGCAACATTCTCATGAAGCTTACTAGCACAAACCAAATTTTTATATCACAGATTTAAATATTTAGCATCGCAGAAGGACTGTGCCCTCCAAGACCAAGAGAGAACCTCCCAGGAGTTGCCCTTGGCATTTTTAATAGCACCTGTACTTGTGCACTGCTGGTCCCAGCCAGCAGCCTGAAACAGACTGAAATAGTGAAAGACTGTAACCTTTAGCCAAATCACTAGTATCAGCCAGCCACTGAAAAGAAAAGGGGTGCTTTTATCTGGAATATGCGGCATCACAGAATTTCCCAGGGGAACCAGTGCCACTGATGGAGGAAAGGAGGGAGAAGAAATAACAGCAAAGCAAAAAAAACCCAAACCAGAACAAAAAAAATCAAGCCAAAACAGCACTGGGTAAAGACAGAAATTGCTACTATTTGACCTTATCCACAGCACCTCCTCTGCTTCAATGTAAATGTTAAAGTGCATGTGGAGAAGAAGACAAGAATTGCAGACATTGCTGTTAGTGCTTCTGAACCAGAAAATTGCACATGCTAACAGTGTATGTAAGCATCACTGAAGTGAGATGGCAAAGACACTGTTTCATTATCCACACAACTCCCTCTACTGGCTACAATTTTAAATATCCTGCACATACAGCGAGATCAATGTTAAAATACTTATCAAATCAAGCCATGTATTTGAAATTCAGTTCTGTCCTGGACTGAACCTATTGCCTGACACATGTAACATGTTAAACAGGAGGTGCAGCATTTTCTTTTGTTTGCTAGAATGTTATTAGGGTAATTTGTTTTCCAGGTTGGTCATGAACAGACAGACAAGGTGGCATGGACAACTGTCAAAAGAAACAAGACAGACCAAACTGTTCTTTCAGCCAGGTAATTGACTTAGAATAATGCCATCTCATGGCTTATCTCATGGCATTATTTAGAATAATGCCATCTCATGCTACCTTCTCTGCCTCAACTGCTTTTCTTCTTTTCAAACAATACAATAATGCATATGGATTATATCATACCAATTTTTGGGACAAGATCCTCATCAGCACCTTTGAAGAAGCATATGTAGATAACAAGCCCTCTCTGGATCTACAAAAGATTACAGAAAACTATGTCAATGTTTCTCATTATCTACGATGCATGCTTATCAATAAAACTGGTAACAACAATGACAAAACCACGTAACAGACAAAGGTTCAAGGAGTAGTTTTTGTTGTTAATATAGCTTCAGACATTAAGTTTACACACCACACTGTGGAAGATAAGATATATACTGATTATCTGCACAATGCTTTTACGTACAATTAAGACAATTTATTAGCTCCATGTGAAGCCAAATTTAATTGGAATGTAGAGTGTACAGTATTATCATCTATGATATACTTGAGGTGACAAGATGAGTTAATAGACTTAAATCCAGCAAAAGAAATAACTTAAGCTTTTTTTCCTATCAAACGTACAGCTAAAATAATTTTCAGTGTGAATTATGATATTTCCAATTATGAAGCATGAAAAACACCACAGGACTTGTCAAAGAACTGAATTTTATTTTGATGTTGAAAGTAATCTAGTACAATATAATTCTGAAAAAACCCACAGAGTCTGTTAATTAAATATTTAAATATGATGACCAACAACTGTGAAGTTGTTCAGAGTATTATAAAGTTGTTCAAAATACTGTTTATCAGCTTGGGTAAAATCTAACTGGCAAAATGGAACCTTTCAGCTGACTGGTACAGAGTAAAGGATATGCCACATCATTAGCATCTTTAGCACATCTTCAGAGAGACTACTTATAAGAACTATGTATTTGAGGAAAGAATTAGGCCTCTACTGAGGAGAAAGCATAAGAAAACTCTTGTGTAGCTTTTCTGCTCACTTGGTTAGTCCACAAGGAATGCACGTGCACCAACCCATGCTTTATTAAGCCAAACTGATAGGCTCTGCAGCCAGCAACAATGATATCTCACGCACAAGTATACCTGCATGACTTAACTTCTCTGGGAAAAAACCCAAAGTATCCACAGGCAGACGGGATCCACAGACAGACAGTATATAAAGAAAACTCCGCGCTGCTTTGTCAAGAATAAGTATCTTTTTAATTTTGTTGGAGGAAACATAAACATCAACTTGTGAAATACCACCGAAGAGATGTTAAACAGATTGGAACAGGAAGGAGTTATTAATACCAATGCTATTAAAGCAAAAGGATAGAAAATGTGAATAGTTGGTAAAAATTAATTTAAAAATTCCTCTATTTGTTTTTTCCCCTTTTCTTTAAATGATAAAGGTTTTTGGTGAAGAAATCATAGCTATACACATGAGATTTTGTCCCTTTGTTATTGCAGAGATTAAACAAAATGCTCAAGGCAATGACTGAAAAAAATATGCCTTCTCAACTATTTTTCTAGTGACTAACTTCTGAAAAAAGAGAATGCTCTTTGTAGCCAAAAAGTCACATGCTGAGAACTTTCAAAGCTTTAAATGGCTCCTTTCAAAACTCAATTTGACCACTGCAGAATATTACACAGATTCCCAAATGACAGCCATATTTCATAAACACTGTAAGAAATTTGATGGCTGGAACTTCAAATGACATTTTAAATCATCTGTTCAAATAAGGGAGAGAAATGCAGACTGCCACACATTAGATATCCTTACATGTTTAGCTAAATATTCATTCCAGAAACAGACTGGTGTCAGGATATTAATAGGTAACAATAATGCACAAATAGCTACTAATAGAAATATATTTGATAAAATAGGCCAAACGTATTTACATTGTATACATCTAACCCCAGCATTAGAAATAAGTGACTGTGACAGCACACATCACAGAAAATCATTCTAATTCTGAAATTTGTGAGTCTTTTTTTGTACAGTCTCACAGCAGTAATGATATTCTGCAAGCAGCTCATTTAAAGACACAAAAAAGTAAGTAAAGTGACCCCTGCAAGTCTGAAGGCCAGACAAAGATTAAATATAATAAATCATGAGTTTTCCAGCCTCTGTCCTTATTTGATGTCTGTTTTTGACTTATCACAAGATGAGACATACACATTGAAGAAAATTAGAGGGACAGGAGATTAAATGAGAAAAAAATTAATTCAGAGACAAGTTAAAGCTGATAGAGGATGCTTCTATTTGTACTGCATGTTTATGGTCTTCTAGTACACGTTAGAACCATGATATAGTTGAAAGCTATGAAGCTATTTGTAAGCTCAAACTTACAGTTTCAACTATGACTGAGAACTGTGGTTCAACACATGCAACCATGTTTCAACCCCTTGTTAGGTCTCACTTTGTTCTTTAGTTTTCTTAATTGAATAGAAGATGTAAAATTGAATGCAATTACAAGACCAAACCTAATAATAACATGTGTTAACATGTCTGACCTTCTATCAGTGTTCCAGGTGTCCTAAGACTTGTGCTTGGTGTCAATGTAATGTGTAAACTTTTTGAACCAAAGCAAAACCATTGCCATTGCTGCAGGTCCTCTGTAACCTATCAAAGCCTAGTTCACTGCTCCTCAGACTTGTATTTAATGCACAAAAATTCGAGCAAAATACCACAAATAAGAAGATGATAAATTCAACATGCTGGTGTGCGAACAGCCACTGCAAGGAACCTACGCAGTGATAGGACAGGAAAGCTGTGCTCTATGTGGATCTACTGTGAGCAGTAAAATGCCTACATAAATAAACCAGCAAAGCAAGATACTGTGCAACACTGGCATTTATTATACAACTGTCTTAAGTAATCATCAGATCAGGCAACCTGCATCATGAAGGGCTGAAGTACCCAGCACCAATGCCATATAGACAGCCTTAGCAATGCTGCCTCCAAACGCTGCTTTTTAGCTCTTCTGCAGGAAAAAATAAACAACTGACTTCACCCTCCTTACTAAATACATTCATCTGTATTTTTCAGGATTCCATTAGCAAAAGTGAAATACATTCTGCAAAATATTATCTCTACCTTTTACTGTATTTTCCTCCAGGAAAATGCAATGGATAATAAAAACAGAGACACTTTGTTATTCTTAGAAAGTCTGTTTGTGAAACTAACTTACATAAATAACTCTGTGACATTTCCATTTTAAGTTCAAATTTACTACCCTCTGGGAAGATTTCTTCATATTTCTTATATTTAGTGCAGCAAAGAGATATTTCATCATCTGCTACAGGTCACAGAACAAGTCTGTGCCTGGTATTTTGCACCTCTTTTTGCCATAGTAACCAGAAAACAAGTCAAAGGAAAGAAGGTCAGGAAAAGACAGTTTTCCTTGCATAAAGTATAGGCACTTATACTTTTTAGCTGAATATTCATTTTGTTTCTTTTCTCCCACAGTTATGAAATACAACAAACCTTACCTTATTTCACCCCTACCTTTACAAGAAGAACTCCTTTTTTTCTTCCTATTTTGCTGTCTACTTAAACCTTTTATGGAGGGTATATAACCACAGTTCTCCATAAACAAGACATCCTATGCACAGTAACCCTCAACAGGCCAAAAAACCTCAATCATGAAAACACAATGAAGGCAGAGATTCATGTATGAAGTACACGCCTAACCTTTTTGCAGATAAAGTTATCTATCTGCTCTGAAATTCCTGAAGTACATACAGGGGTCTCTTACAGCTCAGAAGCTATTCAAAGCCAGCTACATGATATGCCATTTATAGCATGCTAGAAATGTCTCAAGGTGAGGTCCTACTTTTAATTGGTCATAAAACATCAGGAACACATTGATTGATGTAAATAGTAGTTGAAGAGGTCTGTATTTTTTACTTTTGCATTGACATGCAAAAATACGGAGTAAAATTACCCTACCAGAAAATGCCAGCAGCAGAATTTCCTTCCAATGACCTCTACAGCAGTCATACTAGAGAAAATACGAATTTCCAATTGGCTTTTTTTTTTCTGCATGGTGACTAGTTCTTGTTAAAACAGACTTCTCTTAAAAAGCCCCAGTTACCTGGGAAAGATTCCCAGGTACCCGTGACAAATATTAGTAAGGCTCACGTCCGAAAAATATCTGCTGGAGACCACTCAAATCTCTTTCAGATTCCCTTAGTGCTACCTATTATTTTCCTAGTGATTTTGCAAAGTAGAGAGATAAACTACATAACCTCCTTGCAGCAAAGTTATTCATATCTCTCAACCACACGTACCTTTTAAGGTAGTTTAAAACAAAGACAGTACAATTACATTTCTGCTTTTCTTTACTAGAGCTACAATTACTTCTGTGATTAGCAAGCTAGAAATAAGTTATTTCTCCTATAGGTAATTTTTGCTGGACTAAGTGAATTTTATTGTAATTAACCGTATACTGAGAGGCTAATAATGCAATATACACAGACACACTATATCTGTGAAACATGGTATCTGTGACATGATACCTAGTTCCTCCCAGTAAAACGTTCTGGCTTCCCAGACTATACTGCAGAAACTAGTTCTGCTGGATCCACCTGTCCCTTCTGAACAAGGAGAGAAATGTTTTAAGTCTAATGTGAAAGGCAAATAGTGAACTCTCTTCAGATATGTTGAATGAATGCATAAACCCTTTAACCATGCTAGAACTTTTACTTTTTAAAATTTAGGCAAGTGACTGTATTAAGCCCCTTCTGTTGTAATAGTCTTTAAAAAGGACAAAAGACGAAACAAAAAAAACCCCATGGGCTAAATAGTTGACAGTGGCAGAAATGAGTTATTCTAGTGTAGGTAACTCACAAGCAATGACAACTACAGCAGGTGCATTCCAAAGAGCAGCCTTCATGCTTGGGTAAAGGGCCCCGGGCTGCATGCATAGCACATCGACCAAAGAGTCTGCAGACCTACCTACCTACCTCCCCCAGCAGAATACTGTGGGAGGAAAAGGGCGAAAATACGTTTTCCTTAACCTGCGCGGTGGTCTACATGCTAAATTTCATTTTTAGTTAGTGTTCTGGAAAAAAACAATACCAAAACAACATCAGAACTACTGCTGCCATAGTTCTATTGCCCTACATGGCCTTTCTTCTCCAAGTTAACACTATCACACAACAAACAACGCCAACAGCTGAGTCCACCAGCCAAGTCTGTAGTGCTTCTGTGAAAACGTGTTTAAGGAAAGAAGGAACACAGTGAGAAGGGAAGTGTTTGGTCGTGGAGCAGTCATGCTCCTGAAGAGACTTCTGCCTGCGGAGGACTCCGTGGACCACAGGGAGAGAGAAAAGAGCAGCAGAGCGAAAACGCTGTGCGCCGACCTCGGCCTCCTGCTGCTTGTCCCTTTGCCGAAGGGACCGACCGCAACCTTTGCTGACAACCAGGGCGCGAGGAGAGTGCGCTGGAGTAGGAACGAGACGAGGTTAAAAACTGCCTGAAGAGCAGCCTAGCCCAGAAACGGAGCAGAGTTCGTTCCCCTCACAAGTCTGAACGCCCCCCCTCTCCCCGCCGGCGCAGGGGACGGGGCGCGTTCCCGCGGGGCGCCCCGACCGGCCCCGCTCCGCGGGGAGAAGGGGCCATGCCGGGCGGGGGGCGGCCCGCGGCCCACGTTACCTCCACCCACTGGGCCTCGGAGCCGCGCTCGGGCGGCCGCACCTGCAGGCGGGCGGAGACGCTCTGCTGCAGCAGGGCCCGGGCCCGCGCCGGCCGCGCCGCCGCCCTGGCGGGCCCGCAGCGCCGAGGGCGGGGCCGGCTCAGGCCTTTCCGGCACCGGCACGGGCGGGAGCCCGCGGGTCACGGGCGGCGGGGAGCCTGAGGCGCTCCCTATCCATTCCTGTGCCGGTGGTCGAACTTCTGATCTGCCCTCTCTATGGAAGGGGCTGAATACAAGCTTTGGAACAGAATTACACAAAGTATTTCTACAGCTCTACTTACCGATGCCCCAATAGCTAGCAGGAAGCGGGCTTTGGTTTCTTGTTTTGATGAGAAATGAAAGATCTCCGTGTCTTCTGGTGGAGAAATGTTACATGCTTGTGATAAGAGCAGCATGCTGTATAGTTGATGCGTGGAAAAGAAAATCTGAATATTGTGTGTTATTTCTTTTGTTCATTACTTGTTTGTGTTTCAGGTGGCTGAGATCAGTCTATCAGGTCGGAGTGTTTCTCTTCAATGATACTGCATTGGAGCAGAGGGAAGAGAAAACGCAGTTAAAAGGGATCTGGATAGCTAGTGATCCAAATCGCCTGGGAAAAAGAAGTGCATAGTTTTGAAATGAGCTCCCGCTGCTAATGGGAAAGGTTAAAATATTGCAAGTGGTTTTTTATTATCTTCCAGGGTTTTGGCTACATACCCTGATACTCCTTGAACAGCTCCAAAACTGGAGGAGTTGTGTCTTTCTCCCATACGTGAATTCTGTCAGAGACAAGTTTGGACAATACTGCCTTCATTCAAGTCAGGGTAGAATGATGCAGAATTCAGTATCTCTCTCCAAATTAATTTTATAACCAAAGATTCAATTAAGTTAATATATATGAGTGTGAGTAAGAAGCTGAATTTTAGTACCTGGAGTCAATCATAGAGTAAGATCACCAAAGATCCCTATTAAACAGCAAGGGCCAATATGCACTACTGAATAATCAATGTTGCACGTGAGGATATATTTGGCTTCTGTCTGTCATTTTAAAAGAAGATTCTTGATGTGTGCTCAATGAGGTTGCTCTTCTCAAAGCAAATCTTCCTGGAAGAATGGGAAATTGCACTAGGTGGTTAGTGTATGAAGTAGCTCATTTTTGCTAGCTGTAGGGTATTGTAAAATACGATGTTTTTATTTAAACTCAGTTAATTTTATTTAAAATACCTTCTGTTCATTTACTTGAAAGCTGTATCCCCAGACTCATTAAGAAGAGTTTAATGAGGTAGAAATCCATTTAAAATGAAAGGATTTTCCATATATATTTACGATATAAATTGATTGTTAAGGAAAATGGATTTTGCTACAGTCTCAGCAAATTATAATAAGCAGATTATAGAGGGTTATTAATATATAAGGATATTGATTGTTATTTGGTTCTGTGCCATTTTTTACACCAGGATATGATGGAGAATATCCATGCGCAAGTTTCAATACAAATGCCTGTGAAACATTGTGTAGAAAAAATTAGCATGACATTTATGGATTCTTGGTGGAATTATGTTGTATATTCCTTGGGAAGCCAAATAATTCTGTTGCACCTTGAGTTTCTTGAATTTTAATGGCCTATTGTTAGATTAAGGGCCTCTCTTTTTATGCCAAAGAGTGATAGTAAATTTGTTGGATAAATTTTAGGCTTGGATTTGGATTTGTCTGTGGGTTTTATATAAAAAAAAAACCCACCTCCTGACATCTAAAGAATATATCCATGCATAAAATATATTGGTATTTTTATTAGGTACTATATAAAGACATTTTTCTGCATGTTTTGGATTTGATAGTTATCCCAGAATATTTCCTATATCCTCTCTGCTTGTTGTCACTAGATCTAAAAGTAGGTGTTTTGAGAATGGTGACCAGAAGACATTTCTGGTTATTTTCAGATCATTTCTCTTTTGGAGGGGCAGATGGCAGTCTCACAAATTGCAGCGGAGGTGTGTTATTCCTTACCCTTTGTGGGAATGGTTAAGTGTCTGAGCTCAGGAAGTGTTTGGACAACACTCTCAGGCACATGGTATGATTCTTGAGGTGTCCTGTACAGGGCCGGGAGTTGGACTCGAAGATCCTGATGGGTCCCTTTCAACTCAGCATATACTGTGATTCTGTGATGCTATGCATATTTGGAACAAATCCTTTTCTCAAGAAGTGGGTGGATGATGGAAGGAAGCTCTGCCTGTGCAGGGACTTGGCTTTCTCCTTGTGTTTCAGTACCAAAATGATCACAGGTGGTTGAATTCTTCCCTGGGGATTTTTTGAGGGGGGGGTTGTTGTTACTATTAAGTTTTTTGTTGCATACCATTTGGCAGGGACAGGAGTTGACTGAACCTTTGAAGGGACAAGATGTATCTGGGATGTTTTCCTTTGTCTGGTGTCTGAAACATGATCAGTGGTCTTTCATGCAGCTATCACATCGACAGAGTTGCTCCTATCTGTTTTGAAGAGAAACTACACAAAGCTGCAGTGGCACTTAGATAGCAAAGATACAAAGTAGGTTGCTGGCAGGGGTTGTATCTTGGTAGAACTACCTCCTTTGGGACAGATGTAGCTGAAAAGCTCCAGAGTGTCAAAGGAAGAATTTCAACATTTCATTTTCTCCATTGCTAAAGTTGGAACTCTTCCCTTGCCAAACAAACCAAAAAATTTCAATCACTTAGAATCATTCAGTAAAGAGTCATGGGTGGGGGTCATTACTGATGTGAAGGGTGAGACAGAACAAGGATGAATGTCCTTGTGCCGAGGTTAAAGATTGCTGTTAAAAAAATCATTATCAGAGAATGGCCTGGGAAGTGGAATTTGCAACAATGAATCGCAAATTTACATCACAAGGTAAAGACATTTCCACAAAATAATTTGTAAATTGGGATTAATGTTGAAATAAAATACTATTTTAATTTAGCCATGTTGAAACGACGGGTCAATAATCAAAGAAATCAAAAAAGATATTGCATATCTTTAGTCCAAGATGTTTAAACTGCCACAGGACAGCTCAGAATGTTAGTGTGGTTTGTTTCTGAAGTGATGTTTATGATTGTGAGTAAATCCTTCGCTTTCTATTGGAGGATGACCTCTTTTTCTTCTCTTTTTCTTCCAGTTTACTTATTTTGTTTCGCTTTTTGAGTTACTTGCTGTTATAAATGAAATAGCCAATTTTTAATAATAATGATTTATTATCAAAATTATTGAAAAATTTTTAATTAGCTACAATAATAAATTTGGACAACACCGAGCCCAGGGATCGATGAGGGGTGTTCCAACAGGGACCAGCATACGGCTGAGGCCCTGACAGTCCACCGAAATGGGAAATTTTGGGTACATCTTTATACTGTTACAAGCAAGGGTAAGTACAATCGGTTTTTTGAGTTTAAGTGGTTTCCCTGTGGAAATGGAGATAGAAAGGATTACCCCTACATGCTGAGTCGTGCCGGA
>VYZR01123986.1:6853-36558 GCA_013400675.1 Oxylabes madagascariensis
AGTGGCCATGGGGGTGTCCCCAGTGCTGAGCTCAGGCACAAGGCCCTCGTTCAGGGGACATTTGTGGCCACAGGGACACCCAGCTCAGCGAGTCCAGAGCTGTCCTGAGACCTGAGACGGTTTGGTGTTGGATCAGTCCACGGACACCTGCAAGAGATGTCCAAAATCCCATTTACCAGGCTGCAGTTGCAGCCCAGGCTCTGAAGCACTGGCAGGTTTGGACCTGGAGATTCAAATTTAAAATATAAACTGTTGCAGCCCTGATTTCATGCCTGAGGTGTTTTGGTTTCTGGAAATTCTTTTCCCAGGGGATTTTCTGTAAACAACAGAAATGTTTTTGTAACTGTACCTATGTTTATCCATTCGTTCTCACAGGAGGGACTTCTTGATGTCCTTCTGTTTTAACCAATGTGATTGAAGAGGTTTGCCTTTGTTTCACCAATCAAATTGGTCTGTGTAAAATACTATATAAGAGAGACACATCTCAAAAATAAAGGAGTCATTTTTCTAACCTTCTGATCAAGAGTCTGTGTCATTTTTGGTGTAAAACAGCAACAAATTATAAATTTTGATGAAGATCCAAGATCTGTTTCAGGTCTCTGTTCATTTTTCAGGCTAGTCTTGTAAGGACATCTTCCCTGCAGGGAGTTTTGCAGAGATTTGCTACCTGTAAATACGAAGAAATGTAAAAGTGATTTGTTCCTACTCCCTCATATGATAAATACATATTATATTATTGGCTTTTCGCAAATATTAAGATGAGTGCTATATGTATAATGTTAAAATAACTTTACTGTATAAATATAGTTTTTATTTCTGCTATTAACGAAACTTAGAAATAGTAATGAGATAGCTAATATATAGTTATACTTGTAATTGAACTGTCTGCTTAGTTAACATCCAATAAACATACAATGAAGACCCTACTACTAACATGTTAACTATCAGCACCTACCTCTGTAAAAAGTATAAACCAAAGCCCAAACTAAAAGTCATAATGAAAAAAGACCAAAACCACAACCAAAAAATACACGTGCTCTAAAAAAAGCAGACCCAAAGAAAGGCCATGCAAAATAGTTCCTAAAATATGTAAACTAGTTTGTAAAAGAGTATAAATATATGTAATAGTCTATAAATTACAACAAGCTGATATAAAAAGATAAATTCAAAAAGTACCTCCAAAAATAATAAGCATGCTCTTAACTAAATACCGAACACCCAACCATTTAACCTTTTACTTTATCTCCTATTATCTTTTTATTAAACCTTTTAAATTTTAGCAAAAAAAGTAAACTTCGTTTTTCACACTTGTAATCAAAATATTTAACAAGTTTTACTCCAACATCTGTCGCTGTTGGACACGAGAAANTTAAATCACAGATTCATGGACAGGTTTGGGTTGAAGGGACCTTAAAGCCCATCCAGAGCCACCCCTGCCACGGCAGGGACACCTTCCACCGTCCCAGGGTGCTCCAAGCCCTGCCCAGCCTGGCCTTGGACATCCCAGGGATCCAGGGGCAGCCACAACCTTGATAGAAGAGGTTGTGTGATAACAGGGACTGGAGATGGAAACACAAAATGTCCTTCCTCAGTGTGTGACTGATGAACAATTTCCTCTCCTCTGCACAGTTCAGTCCATGGCCCCAACAGCTACACCAAAACAAGGCAATGGTAAATTAGAACTTGTTAAATATTTAATGATGGGAGGGGAAAAGCTGCTAAAAACATAAAGCATTTACAGGGTAATGTCAGACAGAAATGGTGCATTAGCAGAGATGATTCTGAGCTTTAATATCTGATTTGAGGCTATTCCAGGTTTGGGAATATGCAGTGTTATTGCCATGGAAATTTATGAACAAACTCCTGAGGCCACGTTTGTTTTCTATTTATTGTTTTCCCTTGACTTTCATGACTCCAGGGTTGCCAGTGCTGGAGGATAATTGATGTTGATTTTTATTGTCTGGTGTTGTATCATCACCATTTCCCACCTGGGTTTGGGGGTTTTTTTCTTTCTTTTTTTTTTTTTTTTGTTGGTGGAATTTTAGAAAATCTTGAAACTTTTAAAAATCAAAGCACAGACCTCTAATNCTGGACTTTGATTTGAGTTAAATAAAGTAGAACTCCTGAATTCAGTCTGGTGTTAACTTCTGCGCTGAGGTGTTTGCCCAGTTTTACTCTTGACGAGTTGAGATGGGGGTGGGGTAAAATTTGCTTTATGGCTTCCATAGCCATTAGCTAAGTATATATGTGTACAGATACAGTTTGTAGGGCTTATGCTGAAATAACTCGAAAAAGTTATAAAATGCTGGGACAGTATTAGAGCTTCACTTGGGTTATTCTTTTCTTGGTTTGGGGGTTTTTTTTTTTTTTTTTTTTTTTTTTTTGGTTGGTGGAATTCTAGAATATCGTGAAACTTGTAAAAGTCAGAGCACAGACCTCTAATGTGACTATCAGAGATATTGTCTAGAAGTCATTTCCATCTGCCCTCTCCCCGTTCTCCTTCACCAGGATTGTGCTGAACATGACAGATTTGGTGCATAAAGTGCCTGAAGTGCAGGGAGGAGGAGGAGAGACGATTACCCCACATCAGAAAATGCAACTGTGAGCAGAGGAAAAACCCTTGCCCTCAGGAGAGGCGTGATAAAATTAGCTTACATGTCAAGATCCTCACTTTGAACACAAAAAGATTCACATCACATTTAGAAGACGTCAGGAGGGGATTCAATTGTGTCATTGTGCAGTTCAAGCCCTTAAAGAACTTTGCCAAAATTGTTGAGACTCTTCATCCTCGGGTGTTAATTAAGTGAGAGAATGCAGGCAGTGCTGTGGTATTACTGAGGTTGCGGCGTTTGAATTGAAAACTCTGCCAAAATATTGCTTTGGGGGTGACATTTTTCACAAGGTTTGCCTTCAGAGCAGGAGCAGCATCTTGGGAGTTGGGAAAAGGTGCCTTGGCACGATTTTGGGGAAGAGCCCAGCTAGGAAAGGCTGTTGTGCATGAGCCAACCCGAGGTGTGCTTAACTCTGTGCATCAACAGCTCCTGCGGAATTGTGTCAGGTTGGATTTCAGGGAAAGGCTCTTCCCCCAGAGGGTGCTGGGGGGAATGGGCACATTCCCAAGGCTGCTCCAGGAGTGTTTGGACAAAGCTCCCAGGGTTGAAGAGTGGGATTGTTGGGGCCAAGAGCTGGACTGGATGATCCTTGTGGGCCCTTCCAACTCAGGATATTCCACGATGCTCTGATTCTCTAATGACAGAACAGGGGCAGGGGGATTATATCACTAAGGAACTGCGGGGTGGGGGATTTGAGACGGAGATCACTCGAGCTGGAATCCAGCCAGGTCACTGGATTAACCCCCTGGCTGCTGGGAAATGCCGAGGGGTCTTTCATGGCCCGGAGTGTGGAGGAGCTCGTCTCATCTGCTGGCAGGAGAGTGGCGAATTATTTACTCTCTTTAACTCTGGGCTCCTGTGCTGCCAGTGTCACAAAAGATATCCCTTCGCAGGCAGATGTTGGCTGCCAGTGGGAAGCTGAGAAACGCCAGTTTTAATTAAAAGCTTTATTTTCAAATACAATCCGGAGATTATAAACGGTAAGAGGGACTTCTCCGCTGGGAGGCTTCAATGTGAGGCCCTGAGCAAAACAGCAGTAATTGAAAGACAAGGCCTAATTCCCCTTCTCCCAGCTGGGTCTGAGCACGAGGCAGGGACATCAATCCAGCCCTTGAAGGAGGGCTGGCCGCATCTCGGGTTTGTCATTGCCTCTGTTGTCAGAGGGAAAGCGGCCAGAGCAAGGCTTTACATCCTCCGGTCTCTTCTCTCTAAAGTTGGCTTAGGAAGAAAAAAACAAAGGAGAGGGGCAAAAAGGAGAAGGCTGTGCAGATTCCCATTAGAAAATGGTGTTTTCACCTTATTTTTGGTGCACTTGCATCCATTTCTATCTGTTCCCGGATGGTTCTGGGTCACAGGAAGGCTTTTCCGGATTCAGCAAACTCAGCCATTTTCCGTCTCAAATGAACACGTAGGAAAAATGGGACAACACCAGACAGGAGCACTCTCTGCTGCCTTTCCTTAGATGGATAATCCCCAGGGCTCTTATTGGCCACTTTTAAAGGCATTCACTTCTTTTTAACAAAAAATCAGCTCACACCAACAGCTCCATCTGTTCTACAAATCAGCCTCAATGTCCCCACCCTCTGTCTTTGGAGGGTTTTTGTGGGGTCTGCACATCAACTTCTGCTTCCTTCATGGGTCTGTTCTGCTTCTCACTTTCTGGAAGTCAAACTAAAGAAAACAGAATCAATTATTTTCCTTTTGGATGTAATTCCTAAATTCAGTTGTACACACGTCATCCTTTTGTTCTGGACAGCAGTGACCAAAGCCTTGTCGGGAAACTTCTTCCAATGCCTGACCAGTCTCATATCAAAATTTATCCTTATTTCCAGTCTAAACCTCTCCTGCTTCAGTGTCCACTCTCTCCCACAAAACATCACCATGAAAAGCCTGGTTAAACTGGTCAGGAATGATTTATGTTTGGCAAATCCATGCTAACCCTTCCTGGTTGTTTATTCTCCTTCTTGTCCTCAAGGATACGTTACAAGAAGACTCCCACCATGGTTTTCTCAGGGATCTGAGTCCTTTGCATCCCCAAATCATTTTTTTTGGCCTTTTATATTTTTTTGTCAGCCTCACCACAGAATCATGGAATGGTTTGGGTTGGAAGGGACCTGAAAAATCATCCAGTACCACCCCTGCCATGGGCAGGGACATCTTCCACTGTCCCAGGATGCTCCAAGCCCTGTTCAGCCTGGCCTTGGACAATTCCAGGGATCCAGGGGCAGCCACAGCTTCTGTGGACAACCTCTGAGGAAATTCAGATCACCTTATCTATAGAGTTCTACTTGAATATGGAAACAGATTTAAGAATGACAAAAGAAGGATAATGATGCCATTTTTAGTCGACTGATGAATAAAAATGGGTTTGCTTTTATAGACGTTGTACTTTGACTAAAACAGCAGGGAAATCCAGAGTTAAAAGCATGAACTCTGAGGGCTTTTTGTGGAATCATGGAATACACTGAGTTAGAAGGGATCAACAAGGATCCAGCTCCTGGCCCTGCACAGACACCCCAACAATCCCACCCTGTCCCTGGGAGCGTTGTCCAAATGCTCCTGGAGCTCTGGCAGCCTTGGGAACATGACCATGGATTTCTGGGAATTTATGTCCCAAATTGTGCTTGCCCTCACCTGTCATAAATGTGACCCTTTTCCCTAAGCCCTTGTTCTTGGTTTATATTGGCCTGAACTTGGAAAAACCCTAAACTGGGGCAGATCTGCAGGGCTTCTCCTCCCCCTTCCCCAGCCTTTTTTTTCCCTGCCTCTCCCAAGCCCCGCTGCTGTTGTACCGTCTCGAGTTCTGTACATATATTTAAATGTAATAAGATAGATTACAAGAATTGATTTTCCCCAGGGTCAGGTCGATAAGGCTGCATAAGCAGGGAATTTACAATGGATCAGGAAGAGCTGGCTGGAGTAGATTAATTAATGAGATGCAGGATAGAAACATCCAAGGAGCCGCGGCTCCTCTCGGCTCACCTGAGCTATTAACGGGAATCTCTGGCGGCATCGAACGCTCGCTGCCAACCCAACAATACACAAATTTCTCTCGGAGTAATCACAGCAGTGACAGAGCCTTTGAAGATCCAAAGGTTACTCTGCCCTTACTCTTTCAAGGAGGAATCACAGTGGGAAGTAAATAAACTTTTGAGCAACACAGCGCTGACCTACCTAATCTTTATAGCAATCTAGCGGGGGGAAATAAAAAACCCGCTGTAAATTCTGAGTCCCTTCTTGTTTTCCCAGGGATATTCAGTGTTTGGAAACAACAGGGAAAAAAGGAGAGGGGAAAAAAAAGAGATGCTGTTTTCTGGCAGCGGTGAGAAAAATATATTGGGTCATCTGTCCTGAGTAATATATTTTTATTCATAGAATTCTTAAGGTTGGAAAAGATCATTGAGTCCAACTGTCAACTCAACACTGTGGTCACCATTAAATCATGTCCTCAAGTGCCACATCCACACATTTTTTTAACACTTTCGGGGAGGGGACTCCACCCCTGCCTTGGGCAGCTGTGCCAAGGCTGGACAACGCCTTTGGGGAAGGAATTTTCCCAATGTCCACCCTGAGCTTCCCCTGGTCCAGTCTGAGGCCGTTCCCTCTCCTCCTGTCCCTGTTCCCTGGGAGCAGAGCCCGACCTTGCATGTGCTGCATCTTCCTTACTACATTTCTTTTCTTCTATCCTTTCTTGGCTGTTTCGGCTTTTTTTTTCCTTGTGTTTTTTTTTGGTGTTTTTTTTTTTTTTTTTGCCTCCAGATAAAATATTTGTTTAAAAATTCTTTGCAAAATTTCCCGTGAAAGAAAAAGGTATTTTAATTAGCCAAACTTTCTTCTGAAAGACGTTGCTAATCTCATCAGGAAAAATGGGTTAAAAGTCCAGCCTGAGCCAACTCTGACACGTGGTGCAGTCACTGCAACTTCAAGATCATTTCAGAGCAAGGACAGGGTTTATCTCTGTGAATTAGGACAGGCTGAACACAAAAGAACCAGGGCCGTAACACTGGATTTTCACACCAGCTGTGATTTTCCAAGCTCATTCACCGAGCAGTGAGATTTCCCTAACAGGTTGCTTGACCTTTTCATTACCATTATTTATGGGCCAGTAATGTGCAGCATCTTTTAAAGCCCGGAACGAGCCCTGCTGGGTGAAAGGTTGATATTTTAAGGGAACTTTCTTCTGCTTCAAGTTTATTATTGCTGAAAGCGGTGCTGTCGACATCTGACATTTATGGAGTCTGTTTAACCTCTGCTAATCCCTGAACATTTGGCAAATGAATGACCAGGTGCTGGAGGTTTTCCTGCCTTCTGCAATATCACCAGAGACATCCTAATTTACACCAAATGTCTGTATGGGGCCTGGCAAGGCAATGTCCTTAATCAGGACAACCGATTCATCCCTCAGAGGCAAATTTTGGGATGCTTAGCTGCTTCTTTATGATTTTTCATGATCCTTAGAGAAGCTGGGGGCCCCCAGCCCTTGTCTGTGTTTTCCAGCTTTTTTTTTTTTCTTGATCAATTTATCACATTCCCTCCCCTTCATGTCCTTGGGCAGCCACAGAAAGTCAACACAGCTCTGATTTTGCCGGTATTTCCTTGGGTTTTGTGTGTGCCATGAGCATGGTGTGTAATTCCTGGTCTTGAGAAGGATAAAGTGGAGCTGGGAAAGGTTCTATGGGAAGGAAGAGGTTATATGGGGAGGAAGAATTTATATGGGAAGGAAGAAGTTGTATGGGAAAGTTGGGAAGCAGTGGGGTGGCTCCCACAGCAGGAATGGTCACAGAGGTACCACAGGTCCCTGTGTATGGGAAAATGGGGGAAAAAATAAGAGGAGAGGGAGAATCATGTTAGAGATCTGTAAAAATATGAAGGTCTTGGGGAAAGTGAATTTGAAACAGTTGTTCACTGAAACTTTAAGCCAAGAATTAAGGGAACATCAGTGAATTGAGGAGGTGGCTGGTTCAGAGCAGAGAAGGAAAGGCCTCACAACTCCCCACTCAAAAGCTGGGTGCTGAAATTTCCCAAGCAGCCCAGAGAAGCATGAGTGGATAAAGCCCCCAAAAGTTATTAAACACCAAGATGGCAATTAAGACATATGAAATTCATTATCTGCAAATTTCTGGAGGCTGGGAGAGCTCACCAAGAGAGTCTGTTTGGCTGTTTGAGCTGGACACTGAACAAGATACCCCTTTGGGGTGAGCTGGGATATTTTTTCTTACATTCCTGTCTATGAATTTGTAAAATTCAAGTCCTTAAATTAAAGAAGAGGTCAGGCCTGCCTGCCTATTTTTTTTTTTTTTTTTGCAGTGAAATGACCCAATTTTAGCTTTTTTTCTGTGGCTGCTTTAAACGGAGACCTGGCAACTGAGATCCATTTCATCTGGAAGCAAATCCACAATTCACAGCGTAAATTGGAGTAACAGAACCACTGGGATGTTTCCTGAATGGGAATTGTCGTGGTGCATTTGATGCAGACCTCGGGTTCTTGACGTGATGTGTTCCTCTGTCTAGGAAATGCTTCATTTGTCTTTTCCTCCCAAAGGTGATTTCACTTGGTGTTTTCTTTCTGGGGTTTGAAAGTGGCGGTAGCACGACGTGGAATTTAGCAGCAGTGCTAAATCCATGCTGGGGATGTTCTGGCTTGAATTAGTTATTCCCCAGTTGTGACTGGAAATGGAAAAATGAAATAGATTGTAAGAGAACAGCTGAGTTTTATTTCATTTATATCACTGCCTTGCCTGCCTAAGTGCTCTGACATATCACACGTGTTCCCAGCGTGTAACATGAGGGTACCACAGTCTGCTGGGCTGGATCGCATCAGCCTGGCTTCCACAGGGGTTTGACAGGACAGGTTAGGACAGAAAGTGCTTCATCCCACCCTGGAGTGCTCAGCTTTGCACACAGACACAGCTCCAGTTAGACCAGACTCAGAATGGTTGCGGGATCAACAAAGATTCCTTGTGAGGGGTCTGCATCTCCACATTAAACCAGACAAGCTGGGGAGTTAATCTTTGGTTTTTCCTGGGCAGGAGATGTTCCCTGTTTCAGCTGTCTTAACCTTCTGCTCAGCAATGCCCTTGGAGCAGCTCCAGTCTCTCTCCATTGCCTGCAGAGACAAATCAGCCAATGTAAACCAGAGAACCACCAAAAAAAAAAAAAATTCAGTGGGAAGGGACCTTAAAGCTCATCCCATTCCAACCTCCTGCCATGGCAGGGACACCTTCTACTGTCCCAGACTGCTCCAAGCCCTGTCCAACCTGACCTTGGACACTTCCAGGGATCCAGGGGCAGCCACAACTTCTCTGGGCACCCTGTTCTACTGCTTGACCTAACTCTGAGGAAAGAATTTATTCCTAATATCTAATCTAGCCCTGCTCTCTGTCAGCTTAACACCTCTCCATTTGTCCTGGCACTGTCTGCCTGTATAAAATGTCCCTCTGCCTCCTGTTTAGAAGCCCCTTTTAGGCACTGGAAGGGGCTGGGAGGTCTCACCAGACCCTTCCCTTCTCCAGGTGAACAGCCCCAGCTCTCCCAGGCTGTCTCCACAATGAAATAGTGTGTAAATATTCACATCAATGGGCTTTGAAGTATTTGGACATGCAGTATTATCAAATATGACACTAAACCAGCATTCCCGTGGCTCAGTACCAATGCAAGAAGCAGGAGTGCTGTGGGTCTTCCTCCTCCCTGTCCTCATCCCATCCAGTTCATTATCCCACTGTGGTTATTTGTCACTCTCCCAGTCAGAAAACCTGGTCCAGAGTTTGGCACAAAAGAGATGGACCTTGCCATGAAGAGATGCACCTTGCCAAGAAATCAGTCCTCTACAGGATGGGTTTTCCCTGGCTGAGGATACCGAGCAATTAAGGAGAAAATTAAGCATTTATTGACCTGCTCTGTGAACTTCGCTCTCCTCAGGAGGCACGAAAAGCAAGTGAGGCATCTCAGCATGTCTAGAGAATAACGGAGCACAGATTGGGATATTTATCAGTTATTAATCATGGAATCTCAGAATGGTTTGGGTTGGAAGGGACCTTCAAGATCACCCAGTGCCAACTCCTGCCAGGGACAGGGACACCTTCCACTATCCCAGGCTGCTCCAAACCCCATCCAAGCTGGCCTTGGACACTTCCAGGGATCCAGAGGCAGCCACAACTCCTCTGGAAACCTGTGCCAGGGCCTCAGGAGTCGCTCAGCATCGGTTGTGTATCTCAAGGTACTTGGCTCCAGCAGTGCCTTGTCATCGGTGCCACGGGAGCAACATTTTAGGGATTGATGAAGCAGAGATAGACAATGGCATATTGATTTAGGAAAGGTGGGAAGGTAATTTAGCTGTCAGGACAAATAAGGGAGGGGTGGATTTTCGCAGTATTCGGTAGGAAAGGGGAGAAAAGAGAAGTCAAACATGATCTTCGGTTTCATCAGCCAGAAGGCAAGAAGAAGAATGGTGTTATTAAGTGTGTTTAGTTAACAGAGGTAATAGAGGGAGTTTAGAGGGAAGTGACTCCTTTGGGAAGCTGGAGCTGAATTCTGCAGCTCCTGGAGTGCCCCAGTGGAAATTCAGATAAAGCTGTAAACAACTGCAGATGAGTGCAAGGTGAAAATGAATGATGGGATAAACAAGATCCCGAATGTGAAATGAGGTCAGGCAAAGCAGATTAATGTCACCTAATTTGTGCTCCCCCGATGAAAGAATATGCAAATTGAGACCTCGGGAAGGTGGGGGAAGATGCAAATCAGAAGAGATGGACTGGAGAACAGAAGGCAGATCCCTGCAAGCCACTGATGAACAGGAGAGTTTCAAACCTGCTTTGGATTGAAACTACCGCTCGATGGGTACAAAACCCCAGGGGATTCCAAAATACAGAGAAAAATGGGAGGGAGAAGGGGATGGCTGCAGAGAGAGAAATACTCAGGGAATATCCACAGAGAAGGGCCACCAAACCATCAAAGTCAAGAGAAAGCAAGGACTCAAAGGGAAAGATCACGATGGGGGATAAAAATAAAGCAAGGTTTGGCCACTTGCTCAGGTAGGAATCATCCCAAAGTGGTTTCCAGGGAGACAGATGATGCCGGGTGGAAGCAGGTGAATGGAGAGGGGAAAAAATGAGTGTAAGAGAGATACATCAATAAAAGAAGTGAAAAGAGATGGGACAATAACTGGAATCATAGAAGAATCTAGAAGAGTGTTTTTTGTGGAGGTGAGAGTGTTTTTGAAAAGAGAATTAAAGTATGAAAGGGAGAAGAAAATGTCGGTAGAGCAGACAAGAGGGAGCCAGGGAAGTTGGAGCTAATTTTGAAGAATTGAAAGTGAGGTTCATGCAAAATTAATTTAAACCAACAGGAGAGTTGCAAAGCTTCAGAAGGAGCAGGTCCCACTTGTGCACGTCCTATTTGAAAAATTAGGAACAGCCACATTTGCACACAGATGAGATTTTAGACCCAACTGTTCCCAGCTTTATTCCCATTCCATGTCCGCCCTGCACTGAGCTGATCATGGCAACGTCTGCTTGCTGGCAGCTCTGGGTCTTGCCAAATCCCTCCGTACTTAAATTGCAGCCCAAATTTAATTTAAAGAGCCTGGATTATCACACATAGTGCCCAGACAGAGAAATGAGCTCTCCTCTGCTGTCTGCATTAAAAACCAGCTCTGCTTCGACAGGCGTGGAGAAGCAGGGCCTTGGGAAGCCAGGTAGGGATTTAATTCCTGATGCAGAGCAAAGGTTACTGAGGGATTCTTGGACAACAGCGTCCAAACTTTCCACAGACTGGGAAAAGCCACCAGCTCTTCCCCTGCAACTCACAGGATTGCCTGAGGTGTGAGTCCTGACCATGAAATCGCCCCACATGGAAAACAATGACATCTCTGCCCTTCCCAGCCAGGATTTCCTTAATTGGTTTCAAATGGCTCAGTCCAGGAGTGGACATCACTCATTTCACCCTGTCCCTTCCAAAAACTCACACCCTGGGAGGAACCTGCAGGCACAGAGGTGTCCCTTGGTGGCTTCCAGTGGTGCCACTCGGTGGCTTCCAGCTGGAGAGGGCTGGGCTGGGGCATGGCCAGGACGAAGCTGGAAATGAAAAAATGTAACTCTGATTTCATGCCTGGGATGTTTTGGTTTCTGAAATTCTTTTCCCAGGCGATTTTCTGTACACAACAGAAATGTTTTTGTAGCTGTACCTATGTTTATCCATTCTTTCTCACAGGAGGGACTTCTTGATGTCCCTCTGTTTTAACCAATGTGATTGAAGAGGTTTGCCTTTGTTTCACCAATCAAATTAATCTGTGTAAAATGGTATAAAAGAGAGACACATCTCAAAATAAAGGAGTAATTTTTTCTAGCCTTCTGATCTCGAGAGTCTGTGTCGTTTTTGGTGTAAAACACCAATAGAAGGAGATTCCACCTTTAAATCCCTTAATCCTTTCTGGGATTAAGCCCAAGTGGCAGCAGCCATGGAACCACAGAACCATAGGATGGTCTGGGTTGGAAGAGACCTTAAAAATCATCTCATTCCAAGCCCCTGCCATGGGCAGGGACGCCTTCCACTAGAGCAGAGCTCCGACCTGGGCCCCATCCAGGGCTGCCCTGACCAAACCAAGGTGCTAAATCGCTCGGATTTATCTGAAATCACCACTATATCTGACTAAAAAATACATGATCAGAACTGCTCCTCTGTGTGTCTTTCCACATTCATTCGAAAGAACGATGGCAGATCATAAAAACCCGGCAACATCCCCCAAGCCCAGGGGGTTTAATGAAGAATTAAGGAGATTGTAACAGCATAGCTGAAATAATACTGAGGAAATTGAATTATTCCACCCATATTAAATGCATATATTCTGGAGCGTTTCTGCCAAAATGACTCTGCTAACCCGTGGTGTGAAATCCAGGCTGTTTTCACATGGGTGCATTAAACAAAGCTGCCTGCTACAGCACAGCAGCTCTGAAGAGGATGGGAAGGCAGCAGGATGAAAAAGCGCTCCCGACGTATGGTTATGTCAGCTCTAAATTGTCTCACAGATGTTCCTGCCTCCATTAGATGGAAGACTGGGTAATTTATAGGAGTCATTTTTAACAATTTGATTGTTGGTATATATCTGCTGAATTGATTGGCCGGGGAGACAGATCTTTATTTTTATAATGGCAATAACATCCTTTGCAGATTACTGCTCAATTTATCCCTGATGTTAACCGTGCTAGCCAGCAACTCTCCATTTATATTATGCTGTTATTTCTTAATTATCAGCCTAATTGCAGGGTAGAGTCCAAGACAGATGAGATTGGCTGGGCTGGACAAGAAACCACACAAGTGAGGGGTTCAGCACTTTCTCCTTGGATCTGCTCCCAGCTCCAGCTGAGATCAGTGGGATTTAAACACTCAAGCTTTGTGCTTTTAAATTTTTTCTGAAGTCCGCTAATCCTGTGTGGATTAGAGTGATAGTTCCCACTGAAATCAACGGGAATTTGGTTGCAGATGAGACCGACTCAGATCACGTTCCCATTTTTGCATCTAATGATGCTGGAGATGCTGGTCCTGGCAAAGAAGGAGCTTCCTATTCCGATCAGGAGGCTTGGATAGGGACGTGAGGATGTCCATGGATGACCAGAGCAGTGGCTGTGGAATTCCTGGTGCTGTTTTTGAGGGCAGCCAGTGCCATTTGACTCTCAGGTGGCTCAGCTCCTCCCTGCTCTGTGTCTGGGGAGGAATTTGTTCCTGGCCCCTGAGTGTCAGGATGTGGTGTATACTTTCAGGCTTGGCGGTATTTTGTCTGCTCTGAGCTCTTTTGAAGAAGTGCATTTGTTTCAGCTGCCTGTTTGGATTTGACAAAATAGCATCCACACCTTTCCTATCAGTCCTTTGAGTCTCCAGGCCTCAGTGCTATTTTGGGACAGTGAGATTTGCAGACTAATTAAGCAATCTTTGATAAAATACCTTTTAACATTATCTTTGAATTTGTCACCGCTCAGCTTTGTCTCACTGTTCTCAGGATGGAACAGAATGGGAAGTCTCACTCTGATCTTCATAAATTCCTGGTTTTCCTGCATATTTCTGTCAATTAAATAATTCAAATTCTGAGGTACACTTGTCTTCAGCATTTTCAGTCACATAAGAGGACACATCGCTCAGTTTAATAGATAAGGAACTCAAGTCTTCCCCAAATTCCAGGCTAAATTCCTACGTTTTGTGCTATTAAAAACCAGTCCTTGGTAGATGAAATTCTTCTTTCACGTGTTCATTTCAAAAACCAAATGCAGGAATTATATTCAGTGTTTCCCTGACCTTGGAGAGTGTTTTGTTTGACCAAGAATATGGGAGAGGGGATTCAATCCAGTCTGGTAAGCAAGGGACTCCCTGAAATACTCTGGCTTTCTTGGAATGAAAGGGTGGAGGGAAGGAGTGAAAGGAGTCTGTTGGAAAATAATGGAAGCACCTTTTCTGCTTTTTGGACTTTGGAAATTTTGAGGCAGGAAGGAAAAGTAATGAAAACAGAAGTAGCTCATTCTCTCCTTGCTCAGGGTGAGTTAATAGTAGGTGCAGTGAGCACTTAAAAATACAGGTGTTGTTTACCTTTGGTGCTGCTCCTGGAGAGGTTTATCCCTCCCTTTTCATGTCGTGATTTATAGAATTTTATTTATTCATGTCACGATTTATAGAATCATGGAATTCATGGAATGGTTTGGCTGAAAGGGACCTTCAAGATCATCCAGTGCCACCCCTGCCATGGCAGGGACACCTCCCACTGTCCCAGGGTGCTCCAGCCCCAGTGTCCAGCCCGGCCTGGGACACTTCCAGGGATCCAGGGGCAGCAACAGCTGCTCTGGGAATTCCAGCCCAGCCAGAAATTCCTCCCCAAGATCCATCCCTGCCCTCTGGCAGTGGGAAGCCATTCCCTGTGTCCTGTCCCTCCATGCCTTGTCCCAAGTCCCTCTCCAATTTATGTCACACGCTCTTCATTCTCTTTCATCAAGGGGTGAACTGTTACTGAAATTCTGCTCAGAGGTTCTTATTAACCCCTGGATTGTTTGGGGGTTGTTGAGAGCAGGATCAGAGCCCTGGGTTGGGTGGGGTTTTTTTGATAAAATCTGTTCTGTATGTATTAAAAAGAACTGTGTTCACATTGCTTAAATGTCACCAAGCCCAGCAGGCTCAGGGTGACATCAATGGCTTGGATACAGAGAGGCACGAGCTCCCCTGGAGTTTATCAGTGCAAATCAAACCAGCCTCCACTCAGCTGGTAATCCAGGGCTTCTAAGTGACGCTCAAATCCAATTTATTAAAAACACATTTGTTTTTCAAGCACCCAGGACTCCTGATTAATTTCCAGCACCGTGGGGTATTTAATGCTGTGGGTTTCATTGTCATCTTTGATTTTCCACGGAGCGCTTGATTGATAGGATCCATTGTGAGCCCATTCTTTGAGCACATTGTTCTTGTCAAACAGCAACGTGCATCTTATTGATGGAAAGCCAGCGTGCCTTTTCTAGATGGCAAAATCAGCCTGCGAGCTCAGGGACCATGTGCTGGGCATCTGCACAAATGAAGGAGGGCTGGGAAATTCCGCCAGGAAAGTTGAACGTTGTCGGGAAGTTCCCGTGCCAGTGGAACAGAAGAATTCAGCTGGTGTGACATACCCAGCGAGCCATGACTCAGATGTTAATCAGCGTTAGATGCTCTTTTTATTTTCGTGCTACTGCTGAGCGGTACAAAATCAAGCGCCTTGTACCGGGAGCGCAGATCAATTTGAAATTAAATTAGCCTTTTGTTTGGGAGGCACTTGGGATTTGTTTGGGCTTTTGTTAGCTGCCCCCAGCAATGGCTTTGCAAATTGCAGCTGGTGAAGGGGAGAAGAAGTCTCTGCCTCGTTTTTTGGTTCGTCCTTCTGCTGCTTGTAGGATTTCACCCTGTACAAAACCATCTCCTGTGCCCCTGGACAGCCAAATCCTCCCTTGCTGCTCCGAGGTGTTGCTGGGTGAGGGAGTGTAGCCCTAGTTTAATGTTTTGGGTTTTGGAAAATTCCTTTCCCAGGAAACTTTCTGTAAACAAGAGAAATGTTTTTGTAACTGTACCTATGTTTATCCATTCTTTCTCACGGGAGAGGTTTCTTGATGAACATCTGTTTTGACCAATGTGATTGAAGAGGTTTGCCTTTGTTTCACCAATCAAATTGGTCTGTGTAAAATTGTATAAAAGGGAGACACATCTCAAAAAATAAATTTCATTTTTCTAACCTTCTGATCGAGAATCTGTGTCGTTGTTTGATGCTCAACAATGACAAGGGAGCGCAAATTGCTTTTTAGGGGAGCAGTGAGATCTTCAGGCGTGAAAACCAGGAGTGAAAGGGTCTCTGTGCTCCTGTCAGGGCACCCTCACAACTCCCTGTTGTGACACCTTGACACTGATTTAACTCACAGAAATGCAAATCCAGGCAACCTGGGAGTGGAGCTACAACCTGGAGTGTTGCCCGCGCTGCCTTTCTGAGAAAATTGTTTTCTTTATGTATCAAGATTTTTCCCACACTTTAAGTATCAACAAATGGTTTGTTTTCATATTTTCATGGAGGAGGAGAGAGTTGACAGACTGTTGGTCTGACCAGTGTGTTGGAGGGGTGGCAGCTTCCCCCTCCAATCCACTGATCCCTTTGGAATTCTATAAAATGTCAAAGATGTAAATAAAGTTCCTTCTTTTCCAGCACGACTCAGCGTGTGGGAGCAATTCTTTTCTGTCTCCTTTCCACACTGGAGGAAGAGGTTTCTCACATTCAGGGTTGCTTTAAGAGGAGAGGAGTCACCTCTGAATATCAATAGGCACCTTCACAGGTCTTCCAGCTAATGATACATGAGCCACAAAAGTAAATATTTTCCTTTTCTCCTCTTGTTAAGGATAAAGATAATATCTTCTCACTCTAATCCCACATAATCAAATGTAGGACAGACAACACATTAGAAGGTGGAAGACAGGAATTAAATTCTTTATATTAGAGTCTGAGAATTAAATTGTTTGGATTAGAACCTGGGAAGGTGTAGAAACCACAATGTTAATTTTTTTTCTGCCTTTTTCTGCACTTCTAGCAGGATATGTCTGGAGGATTCTTTGTAGGTCCAAGGATTTTGTAAGGCCAAAGACTTTGCACATGGGAGAAGAGTTCAAGGGTGACTCCATCCCATACTTGAGCAGAGCCAAATCCTCACCGTGGACTGGCAGCTGTGTGTCTGGGTGGGCTCTTCTGAAATGAAATCCGATGCAAACTCCCACAGTGAGCTGTGGTGGGCCAGGCTGCTTGAAAGAGGATTTTGTGATCAAAATCTCGCTAATCTTCAATCTAAATCCTCATCCTTATGCCACAGCAAGGCCTCTTCATGGGGACTTTTTGATATTAGGGTTCATGTCCATGAGTGGTTTTACATCAGCTTGATTTTTGGCAGTTCTTACTTTCTAAACTCCACGATGAAACTTTCTTGGCTGGTCAAGCTGTCCACAGAGATGCTAAAAATCTCTTTTTGCACTGCTGCCAGCCAGGGAAGGCTTGTGTTTGTGGGGGTTTTCTTCCCTACTGTTTGGAGGTGTGAGGGATTTACTGCCTCTGTTTGCCAAATGTGGGTTTTTTAGGGGAATACCTGAATCAGGATAAGAAAAATGCCCGTGAAAACTCACTAGCCATGGAAGAAAGTGGCTTAGACCTCCTTGACTCAGCATCCTTGACTCAGGGCTGAGCTCCTGTGTGCAGATTCTGAACCTTCCCTTATGAATCAGCCCCTCTCCACAGCTGCTCGAAGCTTTGACATGAAGTTGTATAAATCTCCCGCTAAAGTCCCTGATTTTCCCAGCGCTGGTAAAGGAAGAACATTAATTACCTGAAATTGTCTCTGCTCCACTGAGGCACAGCATTTGCCTCCAGCATAGCTGATTTTCCAGGATGAAAGCGATTCCACACACGCCTTCCTTTCCTCTTTACTCTTACCCACGCTCCTTTAAAAAATCCCCTTGTACCCCTTAGCGTAAAAGCCCCAAACTTTTAGATTAATCAAGATATAAATTGCACCCCTGGGAGGGAGAAATTTCTCTGTGTCTCAGAAAAAAAAAAAATAAAAATCCACACTTTCTACTGTGCTGCAGTCCAGCACCTTGGCTTCAACAGGTAGGCAAGGAGCTGAGAGCCAACAGATTGTCTGCTTTGAAACTGAGACACAGCAATGCATCAAACATGCAAATCTGCTCTGCTGCTGCAGCTCCTTTCCAGGGTATTTGCCCAAGGGAGCCGAGCAGCTGCTGCAGGAGCTTTGATAGTTTTAGCACGGAAAATCTATTATTCATACACACACACACTGAAGGGAGGATTAATGGGGCTTCTAAGTTGCGCGAGGATGTTCCATTCTGTGCAAGACAAGAGTGGAATCTCCAGCTGAAGGGACAAGGTGGGAGTTGAGCCAGCTTTTGAGAGGAGCAGGGCTGACCTCTCTTCCAGGTGCTGCATCCTGCTGGATGAATCACAGGATCATGGAGGGTGGAAAAGAACTCCAAGATCGAGTCCAGCCTTTGATCCCTGCCTTGTCAGCCACACCAGAGCACGTCCAGTTGTTCCTGGAGCGATTCCTTGAACAGTTTTTCTGGAAGCTGTGTATCGCTGTTGTACACTAAACAACAGCACAGACTCTCGATCAGAAGGCTATAAAAATGACTTTTTATTTTTGAGATGTGTCTCTCTTATATAGTATTTTACACAGACCAATTTGATTGGTGAAACAAAGACAAACCTCTTCAATCACATTGGTTAAAACAGAGGGAGATCAAGAAACCTCTCCTGTGAGAAAAAATGGATAAACGTAGGTACAGTTACAAAAACATTTCTTTTGTTCACAGAAAATTGCCTGGGAAAAGGATTTGTGGAAACTAAAACATCTCAGGCTTGAAATCAGGGCTACAGCTGTGGGTGTGACTGTGTTTTGTTAACCCCATGACGGGGTGAGAAGGAGCTGCCCTCTCCTGCCAACCCTCCTGTCCAGCATCTCCTCCTGCCAGGAATCATTGAGGTTGGAAAAACCCTNCAGTTCCGTGCTTGATCACCCTTTGGTGAAGAAATTTTTTCCAACATCCATCCTAAACTTCTCCTGATCCCTAAACCTCCCCCATATTTTCTCACCCAAGGCACTTTCTGATGCGCCTCACACCCTCAGAAGAAACACATCTGCACCTGAGCACAGCTCAGAGTCTGTCCAGGCACAGATCAGGAGCAGAGCTGCAACCTGGAGATAACACAGAGGTAGCCACAGGTGCCTGGAAATAACAGAATTTTCATACTCTACGTCTGAGCTACTTGAGTATTGGAATATTTTACCTGTGTACACTCATGCCTTTTATGATCACCAAAATTTTACAAACAGCCACCAGCAAAAAAGGAGGAAACAGAATGACTGAGGTGGGGAGAGACCTCCGGATGTCACCTGGTCCAACTGCAATATCTGAAGGATTAGTGGAAGCCTTTGGGTGAGTAGACAATTAAATCCCCGTGTCCTGAGCCACACTAATGTGAAAGTCACAAGAATGTGTCCTAAAGTCCTCAGATTTATCTCTGAAATAATCAGCGTTCACAGCAAGCCCCAGGGCTGGAGAGGTTACTCTGGGGGTGCAGCACTTGAGGAGACTGAGAAGAAGAAATTAAAAAAAGCCCATGTGGGGTCCTCTAGCCTTGGGTCCCTCCTAACCAGGACAGAAAATGCTGGCACCTTCCTGAAAAAGCTTTTTGACATTCTGATGCATCCTTTTTAATTCATCAATAAAACCCTATTTTTTTGATCATCCAAATTTCCCTGAAATCCTGATTTCCCCAGAGCATCTTGCTAAAAGTGCAAAACTAGAGAGAACAAAAAAAAAGAACAAGAAAGGAGAAAGCACCAGTCCTTTTCTCTTTAATGAGTTCATTTGCTGGTGTTCAACTCACAGATTTGCTATTAATGTTAAATTAGCTGGTTAAATTAGCTTATTATGGAAAATGTGTACAATACTCTCCATTTGGGACAACTGGCAGTGAGCAGCTACTCAGCTAAACTGGGGAAGAAGTTACTTTTTAGACCAAAGAAATTAGAAACAAAGGAAATATTCCAATCAATCAGTGATTTGAATCTCTGCTCAATATCCTGAGTGTCAAAAATTCAGTATTTGAGCAGCCTGGTCTTCTGGAAGGTGTCCCTGCCCATGGCAGGGGATTGGAATGGGATGAACTTTAAGGTCCCCTCCACCCCAAAATATTCAGGGATTCTTTGAGTGAACAGGCCATGTGTTTTTAAGGGAGCTGCACTAATACATGATATATTTTTACATTTTAACATGCCTGGCTACAGGCTGTGTTTGTGTTTGCACTCACTTTACACATGGAATAAATGGGAGGCTCCCTGTTAGTCTGGTGTCATCGGACACTCAGCAATTCTGCATTCTCTTCCTGCCTCTGCAACCACCCTTGGCTTGGCAAACTCCTAGAACCAGAATTAGTAAGGCTAGACCAAGATCATGAACTCCAGCCTTCAATTGAATGCCCACTAAACCATATCACAAAGTGCCACTTCTACTTTTTTTTGAACACTTCCAGGGATGGGGACTCCAAACCTCCCTGGGCAGCTGTGCCAGGGCTGGACAACCCTTCCAGGAAAGAAATCTTTCCTGATATCCAACCTAAACCTCCCCTGGCCCAGCCTGAGGCCGTTCCCTCTCCTCCTGTCCCTGTTCCCTGGAGCAGATCCCAAATCCCCCCCGGCTGTCCCCTCCTGGCAGGGAGTTGTGCAGAGCCACAAGGTCCCCCCTGAGCCTCCTTTTCTCCAGGCTGAGCCCCTTTCCCAGCTCCCTCAGCTTTTCCAGGGGCTCCAGACCCTTCCCAGCTCCATTCCCTTCCCTGAACGTGCTCCAGCCCCTCAGTGGCTCCCTTGTCATGGGGAGCCCAAAACAGCCCCCAGGTTTTGAGGTGCTCAGCTGGAAGGGGATTTTACCTTGGGCAAGTGCAGCCAAATAAATGCAAGTTGATTCAATTCCTGGAGTCCACAAGCTGATCCAAGTGACTCCTCCTATCCCTCTGTGTCTTTTGCATTCAGGCACCACACAGAGATCCCTTTGACTGGCATTTGTTGACACTTTAGCATAAATTTACACTTTTTGCTGCCTGTGAAAGCCAGCACATCTCATTAAAAACCGATATTGATACACCGTCATGGCACCTTGCTCGGGATGCAAATTCAATTTCTCCTTGTTGCCGTACCCTGTCGAGCAAACATATGTCATGGCCTTTGAGGCTGAACGTGGCAGATGTCTAATTGACCTGAATAAATTTCCAGCATACACCAGAAGCTCCTAGAATCCCCTACCAAATCTTAATCAAACCTAATGAGACCAACAAGTGAATGCAGAGATGAGTTGTGCGATGTAGCAAATGCACCTAGAACCACAGGTGATGAATTCAACCCAAACTTTCTCTTCCTGGAGCTTCAGAGGACTTTGCTGGCTGCAAGGCAGGGAAGAGGTTGAAGCAAAGCCATTCCATCCAGGTGGATCCTATCCCAGAAACAGCGTGCAAGATTTCGCCCTCCAGAAGGAGTGGCCCTTGTTAGGGAGGAGATATTGTGAATAGACCTGTCATGAAATGAAATTTCATCCAAGATCGGTGCCAGAAAGCCACAAAACCCTGTAGGACAGAAGTGCTTTGCTAGTAATGAGCTGTCTGCCCTTGGAGGAGAGCCAGGACCAGACATATCCCAAATCATTCTTCAACTTGAGCTTCCTCTTGCAGCTACCTGCTGGAGTGATGGAACGTGTGCTCCTCCCAGCCCAGAATGTTTGAATGCAGATGTAAACGGAACTTATGTTAAAATAATTTTAAAAGAAGCAGGGTCGTGTCGAGCCTTAATATCAAATGTGGTGGAAATTCTGAGGTTGAGCGTGAGGGCCTGGGACATCACCCCAGCTTTTTGTCACCTCCCCCAATTAACTCATTCAGCCAAGGCTGAGGCTTCTTATTCCAGCAGCACCTGCTCATGCCACCACGTTGTGGAAACCAATTTGCAAATATGCAAATTAAAGCATATTTACTGCTTGCCTTGAGGAGTTTGCAGTCCCCATCAGTAACCCAAGGGACAAGTCTGGGCAGAAGAGGTGCCCAGCAAGCAGGAATTCCATTTTCAAAGTATTAAGAAGATAATTCAGAGGAAAGTAAGTAAAGGTGGAGAAACAAAGGCATGGAGCAATTTAGGTTTGTGCTTCAGAGCCCGTAAGGAACCAGTACCAGGTAGGGAGAGGACTCAGGAGTCCTGCACTTGAGGCAATGTGGGATAGATCCCAAAAATGACCGAAGAGTCAGGGAATGACTGGACCAACGTCTCACAGAACTTGGGGTATTCTGCATAAACAGGCAGCTTTTGTAAGTTTTCATCAGGTTTAAGTGAAGGTAAATTTGCCATTTCATCCAAGTTTTTCTTTCTGTTGCAGAATCTTGTGATTTAAGTGGATGAAATGGCCTTTGAGCCTGCCAGGAAAATTTGCCTCCACTTCTGACCACAAAAAGCCTCAGAGCTGCTGTGTGAGCTGAATGTGCCTTTGGGAAATTTAATCAGATCCTTTTTGTCATGGCTTTCAAAGCACAACGAAAAATTGGGCGCCTGACAGAAATCCACCAGGTTGGAGGAGGGAAGGCAGGAGCTGGGAGAGGGTAAAGCACAGAAATGTGTGTTTGCTGTTGCCTGCACTATTGCTGCGTTAGAGGTGTCAATCTGCCACGGAAATTCGGGATGCAGGGATGTGGACTCAGATTCAGCAAGCCCATTACATCTACAAAAGCTCAGGAGAGATGTCCCAGCAAGACAGTGATGTAATAACTACATGAAAATGTATTTTCAAAAAGATGGGCCCTTGGCTAAACTGTGTGCACCAGGGGATCTCTCAGCAGAAAGCTTCACTTATTACTTTCTTAAAATCCTTATTACATTTCCAGCTCTATAAAAACTGAGTAATTACTGTCTTCAATTACCTCTTGGCGCCAACTTGATTAATGTCCTTTACACCGATTGCTTTGTGAACTGTTGGAGAGAAAAGATGATCTGGGTCAACTCCATAAATGACTTTTTCAATGCCTTGTTAAGCTGAAGAGTAGAAACTTGTGTTCTCAGGGAAGGGTCATCACTTGATTGCTCTGAGGTGCTGGAATGGACAGATAGAGGTGGGAGCCAGATTTCAAAATCAGGGCCCAAAATTTTGGCGATCCAGTGGATCAGCCTTTCCAAGTTGATTCCCTCTCTTTCCCTGCAAATTCCCCTGCTCTAAATCCCTGGCCCTGAGGCTACAGAGATGGCACTAAGTGGGAGGATCAATGGTTGTCTGTTCTGGCTTTAATAATTAAAGTTATTGAGCCATTATGTCTTGGATCAACAAACAGGGCTCACAGGTCACTCTGCCTGGCCTTGTAAATTGATTTTTCTACAGACAGCATTAGGGTCAGGGGGTTTGCCTGACCTGTTCTCCCAGGTCTGGGTATAAACAACTGCTGATTGGGACCATCTGGTCATGCTTTGGCTCAGGCCATTCATTATTCTCAGCACGAAAAGGCTTTTCTCCTCCAGCAGAAGTGAGCAGGGACCATGGAATGGGACAGCAAATAGGATTTGCTGCTGGTGTAGTTCTACTACAACCTCAGGATCTGATAGCTCATTAAAATCCTGAATTCTCTCTGTTGGCCTAAGTCATTTTGGGTGCTGTGAATTATCGCTGTTGTGCATCAAACAACGACACAGACTCTCCATCAGAAGGTTACAAATGACTCCTTATTTTTGAGATGTGACTTTCTTTTATACTATTTTACGCAGACTAATTTGATTGGTGAAACAAAGGCAAACCTCTTCAATCACATTGGTTAAAACAGATGTTTATTAAGAAACCTCTCCTGTGAGAAAGAATGGATAAACATAGGTACAGTTACAAAAACATTTCTCTTGTTTACAGAAAATCACCTGGGAAAAGAATTTCTAGAAACCAAAACATCTCAGGCATTGGAAATCAGGGCTACAGTGAATAGCTGGGCAAATGCTCCAGAAAACTTTAGCAGCTGCTCATCTCCTGATTCAGCACCCAGTGCTGACAATGAGGAAAACACAGGAATTTCTTGAACTGCCAGGGAATGATCTGGAAGTGGGTAGAAGGAAGGTGGGAGAGGAACACAGGCACTTGATCGGTGTTGGAGTTACTCCTTAATAACTCAAACTGCCCAAAGAAATCTCATTTTGCCACTTGGCCTCCTGCCCCACACTGCCCCATTCCCATTCCCATTCCCATTCCCATTCCCATTCCCATTCCCATTCCCATTGGTGTTTGGCCAGTCGCTGGGAGGAAGGCTAAGCCAAGTCCTAAAAAAGAAGGGTTAGGTCTCCTGGAATGGCTGCTGGCTCCTTACCTCAACACAGCAGGGAACAATCCATGGAGCACTTCCAGAATCCAGGCTGAGTCTTCCCCTCACATCACAATCTCCTTTCTTCCTCACAAAATCAGCCGAGCACTTGTCTCAACTTCTTGATCCTGGCTTTTTTGTGGATCCATCCCTTCTCCAAAGGTTCCCACACCACAGGCCACTTGAGGCAACTCCAAGGCCCCACGTGGACCAGCGTGTCCCGGGAAGTGCAACCACACCTGGGTGCCTCCAGCTGAGGACCCCACTGTTTGCTGCCAGCTGATTTTTGGGGTCACCTGGGTCATGACCTTCAAAGAACCCCAGGTGCCAGGCTCCAGTTTGAACCCACAGAGCCAATTACCACAGCACTAATTAGAGGGGCACTGAGCTAAGCACTGCAGCATTTCTGCTGTGTCTCAGGCAGGGCTTGCAGCTGGCTCTGAGCACCACAATTGTGGATGCTGCCCCTCTCTCTCTGCTTCCCCAGGCAGCTTTTAAAGCTCTCCCAGGCACATCCACATGGTCTGCAGCCACTCTCTGATTGCAGCATAAATGTTTTCATTAGGATCCAAGCCTCGGAGACACATTCCAAACCTCCTGCCCGGCTTCCACATGGCAGGAGAAGGTCAGCCTGAAAACACTTTGTAATTGCTGAGGATTAGCATTGTTTTGCAATGCCAAATCCAGATCCGAGTTGCCAAAGGTCTTCTTTGCACAGAGGATTTTCAAGCAGAGACAATGGGAAATTTGCTCCTTGCAGCACAGTGGAACAATTCCCAGCAGAACATTATTCCATGCTTGGGTTTCATTCTGTTATAATCTCACCTGTCTGTACTTTAGTATTTATTTAACTCCAAGCTGTCCCCTCTCATGCCTCATCAGGCCCACAGTGCCACTTTCCTAATCATGGCTTTCTGCATCCCTCATTCTCAGCCTGAATTGTCTCCCTTTTCCTTTGATACCTGCATGAGTTTGGAACACTTGAATTTTACCTGGCTTAATGCCAGATCTCAATTTGTTGGTTGGTTGGTTGGTTGGTTTTTTTTTGTTTTGCTTTGTTTTGTTTTGCTCATTTTCACATTTTGGGTGGGTTTTGCAATTTGAAGAACTTCAGCCCTGGGACTGAAGGAGCCTTACTGATTTCAATGTGGGGTTGTGTGGTCCCCAAGAGGGGAGGGGTTAGAAAAACTGCTCAAGGTTGGATGAGTGTTCTAATCCCTGTGCTACCACCACAGGAGGCCACTGCTTCCTGTGACAGGGGTTCAGACAGGGAGCTGTGTTCATCTCAGTGTGTATTGGATGGGGAAAAGGTGACAACACCAGATTTTTTTAAGTGGGAGACAGGATTTGCCTCATTCTGGCTGAGAACAAGGGCAGTAAGCAGCTCTGCCAGGCTAAAAAGGCTTCTGAGTTGCAGAATGAAAACTTTCTGTCCTAGGGGATGATTACTGGTGAAAATGTTGGCATTCAGAGACTCTGCAGGGATTTGCAAAAGAGAATTTTGCCGCATTCCCAAGATCCATTATCATGCCTGGATCCCACAGTGGCACCTTCCAGAGGAGAGAGCTGGACCCAAAGGTTTTCAGGGGTGTGCCAGCCCAGCTGCTCCATTCGCTGGGATCCTCGGTGGCTCCAGGCTCCTCTCTGTATTCCCTGCTCTTTCCCAGCTCGGGCAGAACTGAGCACATGGGGACACCATGGAAAGAAGGAACCCAAACAAGGGAAAAAAAAAATCTCTGGATTTTGTTTTGCTTCTGCAGCATGTTGATTTATATCTCCAGCCGTGGTGGGAATAAAGTTCTCCTAGATATTCCAGCCTATTTATATCTCCAGCCGTGGTGGGAATAAAGTTCTCCTAGATATCCCAGCCCCTTCTTATTCCATGGAAGCAGGGGAGCATTAACTTTGCAAGAAATACACTGAGGAATATCTCTACCCCCATGGCTTTCCCTGCCATCACATTCCAGAAACTTCTGTATCCACTGAACCAAACCCACTTCAGACAAACGGCTTCTTGCTGAAGAGGCCGCAGCATTTGCAAAGGTTCCAAAATTTACCGGGCTCACGATGACCACAGCCAGCTGCCGAGACTGCAATTGAGAGATCAAGAGGTTCATAACCCAAGGCTACAAACTTATTGCTTCTTCCCTTGGAAAAACGAAAGTGTGGTTATCTCCTCTGGTTCCTTTCTACCTCGGTGTGGAAAGCACACAGCAAAGGCTGTTCACTGTTCTGCACTGTTCAGCTCCTCTTGTCTGCCTGAATTCATGGCTGTCCTGAATTCAGCATGATTTTACCCACGAGCATGGTTGGGTGAGGCCACTCTGCTCCTGGAACAGTGATCCATGAGGGAATCTTCCTACCAATATGGAGAATTTGAGGAGAACACAAATCTAGCGTGGATATTTGTTGGGTTCTGCAGCCCCCAACACAAGAAAGATGTTGACTTCAGTTTCATGAGGGTGTCACAAGCACAGGGAGAGAAGAAGGTGGAGAGGTCCTGAGATCTTCTGCCATAGTGACATCAAATCACAGAATCATGGAGAGGTTTGGGTTGGAAGGGACCTTAAAGCCCATCCAGTGCCACCCCTTGTCATGGACGGGGACACCTTCCGTTATCCCAGGGTGCTCCAAGCCCCATCCAACCTGGCCTTGAACACTTCCAGGGATCCAGGGGCAGCCACAGCTGCTCTGGGCACCCTGTGCCAGGACTTCCCCACCCTCCCAGCCAGGAATTCTGTAGCCCTGGTTTAATGTTTTCATTTGTGGAAAATTTCTTTCCCAGGAAAACTTCTGTAAACAGGTGAGACGTTTTTGTAACTGTACCTATGTTTATCCATTCCTTCTCACGGGAGAGGTTTCTTGACGAACATCTGTTTTAACCAATGTGATTGAAGAGGTTTGCCTTTGTTTCACCAATCAAATTGGTCTTTGTAAAATACTGTATAAGAGAGTCACATCTCCAAAAATAAAATTCATTTTCTAGCCTTCTGATCGAGAGTCTGCGCTGTTGTCTGAGCGTCAAACAACGACAGAATTCCTTCCCAATATCCCATCCATTGCTGCCCTCTGGCAGTTTAAATCCATTCCCCCTTGTCCTAACAGTCCATACCCCTGTCCAAAGTCCCTCTCCAGTTTTCTTGCAGGCCCAGGAAATGGCTGAAGGCCTGGGGAAGGTAAAACAGGACACATGGGACACAATTTTAGTAGGAAGAACAATTTCTGCCGAGGCAGGGACAGGGTATGATGGGCCTGGGTGAGCAGCCCATCAGCAGATCTTTCTCAGTGACAATTTCCTGCAGGACCCACTGCGTCAAGTCCCCTCATCTAAATTATGAAAGAAGCAAGAAAAAGTCATCACATGTTCACTTTAAGAGCAATGAAACCAACGTGGGTTCCACAATTTACATTTCAGCCTTCACTGAGGTGTATTTTATTATCCTACTTAATTATGCTACATAAATCTCCACTATGCTACAGTTAAAATGTGCCCTCTGCCCCGATGAGTTTATAATTCAAATGGATGAGGCACATGAGTTAAGGAGAAAAATCTAACACAGGAACCAGCAGCACAATGATTTGTAAATTTAGGTTGTGTCACTACAATGTTGAAAATATCAGCGGTGTTTAGTGGAAGGCATTAGGAAATTGTGAAGGTGAAGGAAGAGGGGACACAATGGCAAGCAGGAGATGGTTTGGGGAAGGATGGGGAATGCAGGGTGGCAGTGAAGGGGTGATGAAAGACAGCAAAAGGAGCAGCTGAATGGCCTTCAGTGCCCGGTCATCTCCAGCTTCTGCTCTGACAGACATCTCTTAGTTTGTGGGAAATACCTCTTACTTGTGCTGATCTAATTTTTCACCAGACTCCTGGAGCTGGGTGCTCCTTGAAATGTTTTTCTTCCCCAAACCCATAAAGATCATGAGAAAAAAAATGATATTACATTGTAGGACTTGCCTTTCCTGAAGGGGAATTGTTACACAGCAACAGCAGTCACACCAATGCAGTTTTTAACGGAGACATGAGGAGACCTTTTAGTTCATTTTATCACATTACATTTCATTTTATAGATGTACAGCAGGTAACACTTCATTTCCTTGCTGAGTATTTAATATTGCCTGACCAGACTTTCAATGGGAATCACAAAACCTCTGCTGAATCATTTGGATACACCACCACCTCTAGGAACTTTTCAGGTGCATTGACAGCTTCAATTCCCGCAATTCCAAGTGAATCTCACAAGAGACTCATCTTTCTTGTGTTCCAAAGGTCATGTGGACCTCAAAGGTCACCTCTGCTCCGCTGACATCTTTTAAAGTGCCGTCATTTCTTTTGGTGACTGAAAGATTATGGGTGAAACAGCCCAAAATCTCCCACCCTGCCCTGTCTCCAACCCTGCAGGAGTGGTGAAGGAGTTGTGGGGTTCATCTGCAAGGATCTATCTTGCTGATTTTATCCTTCTTGCTGACAACAACAGAAAAAATTGAAGACATCAGTCTTCAGCCTTATTCAGTGGCCACAGAACACTGCTGTGCAGTAAAGTTGATTTAAGTCTGTTCCTGTAGATTTGGTGCTTCACTTGGCCCTTCGTCACAAGGCTCTCAAAGCCTGCAGCTCTCTGAGCATCCTCACTCTGCCCACAAACCCTTCACACCACCAAATATTTGGGAATTACCATCACTGACCTCTTGCAGATTGGCTGCTGCTCTGTTGGTTCCAGGTGGAACGCTGAGGCTGCCTGATGGGTTTGTCCAGAAATTTTAGATTTGCCCAGCCTGAGAGTCGGGACAGTGACTTCAGGGTTCACCTTCCCCACCAAACTGGAGTAATTCCAACGTGATGCATTGTAAAGTTTTGGGGCAAGGGGAAAGTCAAACCCTTCTCCATCACACTTAAGCTGCAGAGCTGAGTCTGCGCACATAAATTCATGGAATTGTTAAGGCTGGAAAAGACCTTTGAGACCATCAAGTCCAACTGTCAACCCAGCACCACCATGTTCCCCATTAAACCATGCCCTCAAGCACCCCACCCTCACATTTTTTAAACACTTCCAGGGATGGTCACTCCACCACAGACCTGGGCAGCCTGCTGTAATTCTTTACAACCTTTTCCATGAAAAAAAATTCCTAATATCCAATATAAACCTCCCCTGGCACAACTTGAGGCTGTTTCCTCTCGTCCTGACCTCACACTGTCCCAGGCATGGGCAGGGATCACAACAGTGGTCAGGGTGAATTTTACTGGCACCATCAAAGGCAACGCAGCCAAAAACCATCAGCCACATGTGACAGACGCATGATCATTGAAGCTCAGAGTGGGATATTACAGTACGGAAGGTCTGAAGGGCTTTTTCTTAAAGAAATTCCCAAAAGAAACCCTTTTTCTCCCTGACTTTTCTCTTTTAGTGAAAATGAAGGACAAGAAGGTGCTGGTCAAACGGTGGGAGGCTCAGATTTCTAACAGCAATGTGGGAAGCCCTTTCAACGGCACCTATCATTCTCTGTAAAATCACAAAATCATTTGGGTTGGCAAAGACTTCCAAGACCATCAAGACCAACCTATGACCGATGCTCAGAGCACTCAGTGCCACCTCCAGGCCTTCCTTGGACACCTCNGAAAGACTTTAAGACCATCAAGTCCAACCTATGCCTGATGCTCAGCTTGTCCCCAGCCCAGAGCA